>VDFB02021016.1:0-18139 GCA_007258455.2 Sequoia sempervirens | reverse complement strand
AATCACTAATTCACCTTTTGCCATCTTCACATGATGAATTTGTTGCTTCAGTGCAAGTGCCCGGCTGGTATTGTTGATTTCGTACATCTCTTCCAATGTTTTGAACATATCTCTCGCTGTCTTCAACTTAGAGACGATAGGCACAATATGATCCTTGACGGAATCAACCAATATCTTCATTGTTTTAACATCTTTCTTCACCCATTGTAACTTCGCTTCTTCCTCCTCAGGTTCAGGAACGTTGGACTCAACAAACTCACCCAAGTCATTTTCACGCAAGGTAAGCATGATCCTAAACCTCCATGATGTGAAGTTGGATGCACCCTCGAGTCTATCCTCGATCTTCAAACCGTTCACCATCTTGACTAAAGTAGATAGATGAACAACTAGGGTATTGCTGATTAGAAATAATCTGATCACGATCCTCTCAAACCCGCTCTAATACCATGTAAATTTTAATGAACAGATTATTTGCAAAGAAAATTAAATCAAAATCAGGCACAATAACACAGCAGATACCCTGGGAAAACCCTCCTCTTGAGGGAGAAAAAACCCAGCAACAAAGATCTCTCTTATATATATAAATAAAGCAACAATTCTCTTTACAATGAGGCCAATCTTCAGCACATAACAAGATGCAATGGCAGATAACAATCTGCACTTCTTTAATAACTATCTCTGCCCTTGACTGAATTCGCAATCTGCTCTATAAGGAATTCGCACTCTTAATAGAAGAATATAATATCGAACTTGCTTGATGATCTTCAAATGAGAAATAGAACTCCTATATATACAAATCCAAGAGACACCTCCTTTTATGATGCAAGTCGGCCAAATATAATTACAAGTAATAAATATAATTTATAAGGAAAGTCGGCCCAAGAGAAAATTATATTGTTGCCAAGAGATGCGCCCATTCTCATTAAATGTCACATATAAATAAATAGCCAATAGGCTACATTTATTATGTCTTCACTCGTGGCTGGAAGGACGAACCTGAAGCTGCAATATCATTAACATTAGGCACAACGGTTTTTTATACTAATCTTGGATTGTCTGGGAGTTTGAGCAAAAAAAGATCTTGTTGCAAAAAAAATGGCAAGAACATGAACAATAGAGATGGAAAAATTCTCCACTACAAACTCTGGGCTTTAGAAGCTCAAGATGGAGAATATGCTTGTGAGTAAAGATCTATGGGCTGCAATATTTGGATCCAAACATAACACAATGAAATGAAAAGACTATAACATGTTGGACTGAAGAGCTAAGAGTCTCATTAGACTCTATTGGACCGATTCAATATTGCTGCATGTGCATGAAGCGACTACCTATAATGTCCCTGTCGAAATTCAAATCTAGATCACAGCATGTGAGCCGCTAAGAAGTCAATGAGAAGTGGTGCCAATATCATCAATGAGATAATGCTAATAAAAGTGGCGCTAGTGTCATACTAGGAATTTAAGATATACATAGTCAAACTAAAATTAAACTATAATTTACCAAAGGGCAGCGGTCATGTGAGAAAGGTTGGGACTCTTTCAAAAATAAGATATATATGGTAGATCATTTCATGAGAAGAAGACATCAATCCATTTAACAGGAATATTATGACTTATTGCATGTGAATATTACAGCCAAAAAGGACAAAACCCCTCCAAGGAAATTGAGAGATTTAAGGATGAAAACCCTTAACTTCTATCAAGTTATTGGACGAAAACCCTTAACTAGACTAAATATTAGGGTCAATAATTCAAAGAAAATAGCTGCAAATTGGAAGGAGAGTTATAGCAGAAAATCAAGATAAATTCTATTTTCAGATTTATGTCAAAAGTTATAAATCTGAATATTGTAATAAAATTCATAATTTTGGATAAAGTCATGTTTATAAGTATAAAACTACTAGCATTTTGAGTTAGAACTTAGAAGTATTGTTTAAAGGCAAAAATAAGAAATGTTCTAGAAAGGGACATTACAATTGGTATCAAAGCTTTGATCCTGCCACGCTGTAGGGTAAAAGCTAAAATATTGGATACATTCTAGTCAAAAAGACTTGAGGTCTACAAAAGGAAGAAAACATGGATCTTATGCAAAAGTTATTGTACAAACTTGAGGCCCCTAAAATTATTAACCGATATCAAAGTTTGTCAGATCATGCAAAAGCTTATGTTCCCTTTGATGAGTACTTGGAGAAACTTGGGTACCAGTTTCCCAACAAAAGAGGTCTATATGAATACATAAGAAAAATCAACAAGCAAGATGAAGATCCAAGAGAATCATTAATTACAACAAAAAAGAAGTTATAATCAGAATCACAAGAAGTTGCTAAAACCAAAGGAGAGGAAGAACCAATTGTGTGTGTTGAAGAAGTGTCAATAATTGCAAATGATGTCCAAGAAACATCCATCCAATTTTCAGAAAACTCGATGATGATACATACCCACCACATGAAAGTTAACAATGGGACATTCAAACTCCTTAGTTCCAAGACCGATGAGCTTGTTGATGAGTTAGTTTGTAGTCATGAGAAGGAGACTTTTGGTTTACCTCTTGGAAAGACCAACATGGACATTGAAGAACAATGGGTGCATTCACCACATTGTCATCCCACAACACTTGAAGTGAAAATAGATATAACCACTCTGGGGAGCTTGACGCTAATTGGAGTAAAAGATATAACCTGTAGTGAAGGACACCTAGATCCCTTTACTCATACAAAATCGACTTTGCACAAAGGAGTGGGATTCAGATATTCACAACACTTCCATAATTCATCATGACAGAGGATGCAACATTTTGCTATCATTTTGGATGTCAGCAATGACAATCAGAAGTTTTTATTTATTACCTAGGATCCATGGTGAAAATGAAATGAGAGAAGAACTCTGTGACATTTCTAGAAACTCTCTAATTGGATTAGAGACAGCATGTGAGAACCTCAAAAGTGGACCAAAAGAATATAAAATCATTTCAGAAAAGGACATTGCAGTAAAGTCATAGATGTGTGTCATGCTTCTAATTTTCATCTTAATATATGGGAAGCTCACCCTTTTGCTTTGACACAAGGAGATATCCATAACACTATGCAAATGTTGTGCCAACCAAATTGATTCTTTGCAAATACTATTGTTGCCAAAAAGGCATTGATTTTCAGATTGGTGATTCCTCTACTTGGTTTCAAACTATGCTAAAATTGCAACATGTCTTTGTGTTTCTTCTCTTTGAGGATGAGAGAAAACTTATCTTAAATTACAGACCTTGCCAATTTCCAACTCTTGGTTTTGTTGTTGAGAGTTCTTGGGAAAGAAAAGTACATGAGCCCGAAGAATACTGGACAATAAATTGTCCTCATACCTTAGGGGATGGTATCAACCTTACAACCTTAAGGACTGTATGGACAATTTGGTTGAGGCAAGTATACTAATCCTAACTCTCCAAAGACATCATTGTAGTACAGAGTCAGACATAACCAAGACAATGAGAGAAGAGTCACTTAGAGCAAAGTTTTCAATACCTAATTATATCAGAGGGTCAAAGCAGAAGCTAATTACATCACAAGGAGGATCAATGACTAGAGATTACAAATCTACAAGATTTATTTGGGATCCTGGTAACTCCAAGAGCATCCTAGCTTGTGATTGCTTGAGGTCAAGCAATTTTGGGAAGGGCAGACTGTCATGCCCCCACCAAAATTCAAATCTAGATCACAGCATGTGAGCCGCTAAGAAGTCAACGAAAAGTGGTGCCAGTATAATCGATGAGATAATGCTAATAAAAGTGGCAGTAGTGACATACTAGCAAATTAAGATAAACATAGTCAAATTAATATTAAACTATAATTTACCAAAGGGCAGCAGTTGTGTGAGAAAGGTTGTCTCTTTCAAAAATAAGATATATATGGGAGATCATTTCATGAGAAGAAAACATCAATCCATTGGACAAGAATATTATTACTTATTGCAAGTGAATATTACAGCCAAAGAGGATGAAACCTCTCGAAGGAAATTGAGAGATTTAAGGGGAAAAACCCTTAACTTCTCCTATCAAGTTATTGGACGAAACCTATAACTTGACTAGATATTAGGGTCAATCATTCAAGGAAACTAGCTGCAAATTGGAAGGAGAAATATAGAAGAAAATCAAGATAAATTCTATTTTCGGAATCATGTCATAAGGTATAAATCTGAATGTTATAATAAAATTCATAATTTTAGATAAAGTCATGTTTATAAATATAATGCAACTATCATTTTGAGTTAGAATTATTGTTTAAAGGAATAAATAAGAAATGTTCTAGAAAGGTACATTACACAACTCCACTGAACATTTGGAAGAAACTGGGTGAGATTTATCAAGATATATTCTTGATAAACAAATTTTTCCTAAGAAAGAAATTGTATACCCTGGGGATGGAGCATAGAGATTCTATGGCCACATCTAAAAGCTTTCAATATCATTGTGACCTAATTGCACTCTGCTGGAGTGAAGATGGATAAGGATCAATGTATGATTTTTCTATATTCTTTGCCAAATTCATGGGACCACCTTGTTCTGGTTGTTGGGAGCACTACCACCAAGTTGAAAATGGATGAGATTGTGGCATCATTATGGTTGTCTCTCATATGAAGATTATTGACCATGGATGAGTCCTAATTTGATTCCTTGATGGACAAGTTAAGGGGATCAACAATGTACTACATGACACTAGTTTGGCTCGAAGCCTACTTTCTATTAGTAAACTTAATGAGTTGGGTGTGCAAGTTGTTTTCCAAAGTGGAGGGTGCAAGGTGGTGAGATGGCCTATGGTGTTTGCTAGGGGTGTCCACATAGGTACTCTATTTCAATTGTATGTATGAACAATTTGATGCAATAGCCGAAGAGATCTACAAAATCTGCACCTTCATTGGAACCAACCGCAAAGAGGTATGTTGCATCCATTTTTTATGGTCAGGCTTTCAAGGTGCCTAAGAGTGCACATGCTTTGAAGACTAAGCTACTAGCTGAGAAGATAATGTTATAGCACCAGCGGATATGCCAAATGCATGAGAAGGGTCTAGGGGCCCTAAACAATAAAAAACTTGTTGATAGGTTAAAATATTGTAAATCTTGAACTTGATTTTTGTGAGCATTATATAGAAAACAAAACCATGTTCAATTTTATTCTAGTTACCATAAATCTTTTGGGGCATTAGACTTAATCAATTCTAGTGTACTTGTTCGTTTAATGTTCTTCAATTTCTAAATCTATATATTATGTATCTTTCATTAATGACTACAATGGAAAGACACAGATTTAATTCCTTAGAAGTAAATCTAAACTCTTTAGTCGTTTTAAAGAGTTTATGACTCTTGTAGAAAATCATACTAGTAGGAAAATTAAGATTTTGAGAATTAATAATAGCAATGATTTTTGTTCAACAAATTTCAATAGATTAATGAAGATCATAGAATAAAGAGACATAAGCCAACTCTATAAACCTCTCAACAAATGGAGTAGCAAAAACATGAACAAGACATTAATGGAGTATTATGCTTAGTGGATCTAGCTTCGAACAAAAGTTTTGAGCAAAAGCAATTGCTATGACTTGTTACTTGGTTACCATATCTCCTACATTAGTTCTTGTTGAGAAGACACCTGTGGAGGTGTGGTCAGGCAAGAAGCCTTCATTGAGACATATTTGAATCTTTGGTTGCAAGGCATATGCACACGTGCCTAAGGAGAAGCAATCTAAGTTGGAGAAAAAGGCTATAAAATGTATCTTCATTGGCTATGGCATCAATGTAAAAGGGTACAAGCTTTGGGGTCTTGTGGCCAAAAAAAAACTGTATAGCAAAGAAGTTATCTTTAGAGAACTTATACCCTCTTCCAAAATATTGCACCCATAGAAGGATGAAAAGGTAGATGTGATTCAACTACATCCAAAGATTGAGAAAGTTGAAACAAAAACCCACGAAGGACCTAAAGAAGAGGAAGGCTCAAATTGTTCAAAATGTTCTAAAGAAAAGGTAGAACCTCCACCTTAGTCATCGATGAGGTCCAGTCAACAAAGACAACAACTAGATAGGTATATTCCTAATGATTGAAGATATATTTTTGCTTTGATTATTAATATTGATGATCTTAGGACTATGAAGGAGGCTATGAGTATAGATGATGCAATCCTAGAGAGTGGCTATGGATGAGAAGATTGCTACAATGAAGAAAAATGACAAATGAGACTTAGTTCCTTTGCCTAATGGATGAAAAACTATTGGATACAAATGTGTGTTCAAAAATAGATCAGTTGAAATGGCAATGTTGAGAAGTACAAGGCAAGATGTGTTGCAAAGAAATATTCCTAAGTTGAGGGAATTGATTATGGTTAGATTTTCTCTCTTGTTGCTATGCTAACATCCATTTGGTTCTTATTATCTATTGCAACAACTTTGATCTTGAGATTGAATCGATAGATGTAAACACAACTTTCCTGCATGGTGATTTGAAGGAAAAAAAATTATATGACATGGCCAAAGCACTACATTGAAAGAGACAAACAAAATTTAGTTTGAAAGTTGAAATCTTTATATGGTTTTAAACTAAGATGCAAGGTTCATACCCGCAGGCCCCGAACCCGGTTCGGGTTCGTCTACGGGTATGTGTTGGGTGTGCACAAGGTGCACACCCAACACTGTGGGTTCGCTAGGGTGTGCACACCCGCACACCCGTGCGAACCCACGGACCAAGTCAAAAAAAAGTGGGCCCAAACTTGATTAAAAAACTCTTTCTTTTTTTTTTACTCCTAACCCTAAAATGGCCCAATATGAGGCCTTCAAACACACATACATTTCATTTTTACCTCTCAGTTTGCTCTCACCATATTTTCTCTCCATCTTGGCATTTTGAAGGGAGGTGATTGTATTCGAAGGAGATTGATTGCGGAGTGCCAAATAGCTTCCACAAAGGAGATTTAAGTGTTCAAGGTATGCATTTAAACCCAATTCTTTAGTCTTTTGATGAATTTTTTCAAGTTTTTGATAGATTTTTTCAAGTTTGTGAAGAAGTTTTTCAAGTTTTTTTTTTATAGAATGCAACAATGGCTAGTAGTCAAAGTTCAGTGGGTAGGAAGGGAAGTCAAAAATTCAAAATCGATAAAGGATCTCCTTTATGGAGGCATACCACAAGAATTTCACAACTTCCTGGAGGTGGGGGGTTTGTTTGGAAGTGTAATTTTTGCAATGCACAATATAATAGCTCCTATTACCAAGTGAAACTTCATTTTATGGGCCCTGGTGGTAAAAGGATTAATATGTTTGAGGGCCCAGATAACAAGGGGTTGCCTACTGTACAAATAGCAAGATTTATAAAAGAACAAGAAGATGCTAACAAATTGATTGCAAAAGGAAAACAAAGTGGTTATAGTTTCGGAAAGAAAAAAACAATGACATTACCCTCTTAGACAGTTACAGCCTCCAAACATCCCTTCTTGCCTATGCCCTCTACGGAAGATGAAGATGAATAACCACAAATCACCACCCGCAAGAGAGGTCCATTGGAGAGGGCATTTAAAATGGAGGCAAGAGATATTGCTAAAGAAAAAATTGCACGTTGCCTCTATACCAATAGTCTTCCATTCAACTTGGTGAGATCACCATATTGGCGAGACATGGTGTCAACAATAAATAGTGCACCTCCTAGTTTCACAAGTCCTGGGTATGAAAAGGTGTGTACCACCTTATTGCAAAAAGAGAAGAAATCTATAGAGGCCCAACTGAAACCAATTAGAGATTCTTGGATTGAAATAGGTGTATCTATTGTTTTTGATAGATGGAAAGATTGCAAAAACCATCCATAGATCAATGTTATTGCAGTGTCCCCCAAGGGGCCAATGTTTTTGAGGGCGGTTGATTGTGAAGGGGAAGTGAAAGATGCAGAGTTCATTTCTAGGATTCTCATTGACTCCATAGAGATGGTGGGTAATGAAAATGTTGTCCAAGTAATTACGGACAATGCAAAAGTTTGCAAGGCTGCAGGTGCTTTGGTAGAGGCTAGATATGAACACATCTTTTGGACACCGTGCACCGTATACTCCCTCAATTTGGTGATGCAAGCAATTGGCAACCAAATAGAGTGGGTGAAAGAAATATACCAAGAGGCCGAGGAGATCCACATGTTTGTGACTAACCACCATATGTCACAAGCAATTTTCAGAAATTTTTCAAGATTGGAATTGTTGAAGGTAAATTTAATTTATTTAGTTTCATTTATGTCATGTTTTACATAATTGAATAAAATATTTTTTTGCATTATTTACATATTTTAAATGTGTTATTAACTTACTATTAACATGTTCTTAGGTTGCTGAGACCCAGTTTGAATCTCACACAATTGTTCTGAGACGACTTGTGAAGGTGAAAGAGGTATTGAGTCAAATGGTTATTAGCAACCAATGGGGTATATGGAAGCAATCAAATTCGGAGAGGGCCCAAAAGGTCAAGGCATTGATCTTGGATGACGATTGGTGGGATCATGTGAATTATGTATTGGAGTTCACCGAACCTATCATGTCTATGCTTCAGTTTGTTGATACAGATAAACCATGCTTGGGGGATGCCTATGATAGCATGGACACGATGTTGGAGAAAATAAAAATGGAAATACAAAAGAGAGAGAATGATCCTGAAGCCACCTTTTATAAAAGAGTGGAAGCAATCGTTCTTCATCGTTGGAACAAGATGACAACACCATTGCACCTCCTTGCATATGCCCTATCTCCGAGGTACTATACCATAGAAGTACTTTCTATCCCAGGGAGAATACCGCCATATAGAGATTTGAAGTTGCTAATGGGTATAAGAGGGCATTTAGTAGACTCTTCATTGATCCAGAAGTACAGACAAGTGTTATGGAAGAATTTGGATTGTTTATCTCAGGAAAAAATCATAAACCTTCTATTGTCAAAGACCAATACAAAATGGATGCTATTACATGGTGGTACCTCCATGGTCAAGATTATATGTACCTCCAACCTCTTGCAATCAAGATCCTCTCACAAGTTTTCTTTTTTTTTTGCCACTTGTATTGTAGAATTTAACACTTAACATTCTTGAATTTATCTTGCATTTTTTATTTTTTATTTTGTTGGTTTTTCTCTCTAGGTTGCAAGCTCTTCTACTGCTGAACGGAATTGGAGTACATACTCCTTTATCCACTCAGTGAAGCGTAACTAGTTGGCTGCAAAAAGAACTAAAGACTTGTTGTATATTCATTCCAATTTGCGTCTTCTGTCACGTAAGGATCCTCAATAAAAGCAAGGGGCAGCGAAGCTTTGGGATGTAGCACCCGAATCTGTTGACTTAGATACAACCATTTAGAATCTTGCTAGAGGCACTATGGATGATGTGGATGATAATGATGACATACTACATGGTGTTGGAACCGCTTTGGGTTCAAATGATGATGATCTTGAAGTTGAAGCCGCTGAAAATCCAAATCACGATGATTTTTTGATAATCCTTTTGATGATTGATGAACAATGAACATTGAATCATGGTTCATGAACTACATTTTGTAATTCAGTAATTGTGATGATTTCCATTGGAATCGTGAGCATAGGCGTATATGGTATCATTGATATGGCTCATTTGAATATTTTTCAACTATCAATTGGCATTTAATATTTATCTTTGGCATTTGGCATTGATCAATGATCAAGTATCATAGACTGAAATAATTTAGTTTTACAATTCTGCATATTTCTCTTATTTTTTTGTATATATAATACATACACACACACACACACACACACATGTACCCAAACCCCTAAATAAAATTTTCACGCACCCACATACCGAGTTCTCGTACCCGCACCCATCCCCGAACCCGAATCGGTAACTTAGGTTTTAAACAATCACCTAAGATGTGGTACCAATATTTTGATTCTTTTGTATTGGGATTAGGATTTCTAAGATCCAAATCAAATCATTGCATCTATGGACAGTGATTGTTTCCTTGTCACTGCATCATTTGTTGATAATATATCATTTTTTGATAATAGTAAGGACATGATTTGTGAATTGAAGAGTCATCTTCCAACACATCTTGAGATGAAAGATTTAGGGGCTACCAGGGTCATCTTGGGCATAGAGATCAGAAGACATAAAGCATGTGAACTTAGTGATAAAGAGATTCAGTATGACAAGTTACAAACCATTGTGTGTTCTTATTTTAGTGGGGACCAAGTTATCAATGGAGCAGTTTTTGACTTCTAGTGAGATGAAAGATGTGGCTTACACACCTTATGCTAGTGAATGGGAAAAGAGCCAAAGGGTGAAAAGCCCAATGCAAGGAATGTATTCATTGTTCCTCCCCCTAATAACAAATCCTTAATGGTGCTTGTGCACTAACCTGTCTGCTTACCTGTAATATCCTGCTTGACTTTTTAAATTTTTCTTTAAATATAATAAATCTAGGCTCACAATAATAGTTGCATAAATAATTATAAAAATGAAATTAACCCAGCAATTGCAGTTTTAACAGTTTATTATCTAATTCAGATATAATCCTTAGAATATATTTCAGAAAAGATTGAACTTATCCTTTGTATCTGCTGTTAATTTGTCCCAAATCTGCAGCATTATATCTTCAGTAAAATGTCTCCGAAATCTGTCTGAATCAGGAGCTTTCATCCACTAACTCCGCAACGGAAATTAGAGGGTTTTGTCCTCTAATTTCTAACCTAGAGGGGTTTTTACCTCAGGTTGTTTGAACCACAGTCCACACTCCACAAGGAGCGATAATCAGGTATAAGATGCATTCACAATGATGTCTCTACTCCTTACTTGGTCTTTCACAAATAGAGTCTTCCTCCAACAGTCACGACTCTCCAAATGCCCCTTGATTGGTAAAATTTACTAATTTTATTTTAATTAATTAATGCTAACATGATCATTGGGGCTGTGCCTCCTTCATGGTGTATTGCTGCGTTTTTCCTTTTATCTATGACTGCACCTTTAATCCCCTTAACCCCACAATTTTAGACTCCATGATTTCCTTCTTTTAATTCATAGTTGTTTGAAGACCCCTTTTGCAGAATCTATTAGTTCACCCAAATACTTGGTAATTGTTTTAATATTTCTCAGAACACTTTCACATGCACCTGTAGTTACAAGATATATTATCTAGTTGACACACCTCAATGGAGATATATTGACTGCTTAACACCTCACAACACCAGCAGAACCAATCCCCTTTAAATGACATTCCCAAAACCCACAGAAAAAGATGGTCATTGGATTTAATTTGGGTTATAATTTTTAGGTGGGAGGACATTAAATCACCTTATAATATTTACCAACATAAATGAGAAAAAATGTCAATGTAACGAACTTATTGATATCACCTTTGAGATGACCAGAAACCACGTCAGTAAAATTCCACAAAAAATTTTAAAATTAGTTAAAATCCCCAGAAAGCCTTCACCTACTTAACACAAATACTGTAATACATGAATGGATTGTAATTGGCTTAATTCCTAATGGTAAGAATCATGAGACAACAGTGACTTATAAGGCATTGCATACTCCAAAAGCTTTATCAGTGGGGAAAGAGGCTACAGAGTAAAGAGCCCAAAGTAGTGAATTGTCTTTATCGTTCCTCTTCCCCACTAGCAAATGCTTAATAGTGCTAGTGTGCTAAGTGGATTCCCTTATAATGATTACCAACATAAAATGACAAATGAGAAAAATATAATTATTGTGACAACCACTTATCGAGGTCATTCTTGGAGATGACTAGAAATCACAGGTGGTCAAATCCCACAAAAATTTAAAATTCATAATTGAATATGTTAACAAAATGGGTTTTGTTTTAGCTCATAATTCTTTGTCACGTATGACATAAGTGGTCTCTTCTACATAGCAAATTCGATCACGTTCTAAGAACCTAAAACCGCAACCAAACATTGAAATAAACTATGAGCTTTAGACGGAAGAGCTTATTATATCATAAAGTGTGTTGTGTCAAGGTACACGGTAATAGACCTGCCTGACCTCATGTATTTACCCTATCTTAAAACCAGAAGATCTTATTATATTTTGATCGGTTATTTTGGTCAAAGAAGAATGGATCTATGATACATTGAAAAGTCTACCACAAAGACTGCAATGCATCTGTTCCCAAAGTATGTTCCTCAGTTCAAATGTGAAGGATATCTAAAACTTATTAATAAAATGGCTATTATTATTAGAGATCTATAGTACAAACTGAGCTTATGCCCACACAGTAAACAACTCTGTATCAGATCTTATAAAACCACTATATATCACCTATGAATCTTTAGCCAAAACAGGTGTTCCTACATAACCAGTATCCTAATCTCTAACAGTTTCTACAAAATCTAATTCCACTAATCACATGGCTTAATTGGCTGAATCAAAAAAAGCTTCCAATAATTACTTTCTAATTCCATTGATTTGTTCATTGAAAAATATCAAATTTCTTTAGCTAATTTTCAGAGTTTTTCATATGTAAAACCACAGTTCTCTAGAACAATATTTTTTCAACTGCTTGAAAACACTGTTGAGCATTCCCAAGTACATTATAAGTAAGACGCTGCACTTATAGCACTACTGTCACAGTTTCAAGACTCAGCAGGCATTCCTAAAATATAATCGGGCATTCCCGTTGCTTTTTGTAAGCAGTTGACAAATTTTATTGAACTGAGCATGTAGGTGAATAGAAAATCTTTATCTGTTCTCTTTAGTTTTGACCAGACTGTTAAACAGCATTTTGATGGACTGGAGAAATGGAATCATTTTATTCGTACCCCTGGGACTAAAATAGTTTAAAAGACCGCAAAGACACCTTACAATTCAGAATTTTAAAGAATTTGAAATATTCACAGATAAAGCTTCGAAGGCAGCAAGACAAATTTCAAACACTATGCTTCATTATGAAGTGGTCCTCCTTCTATTGACTCTGGTCAGAAATTCCCTTGTGTTATGTTTTCTAACCCTCACCTCCTCGAAGAGGACAGGTAAAGAGTCACCCCTAAAAGTGTGAGTATACTTGAACATTTTGGATCTGACACACGCAGTCTTTGCTTTCAGGCTGTCTAGAATGCACACATTTTGACTGGATATATTTCCCCCCTCAAAACAAAATTTTTGATTCTAAGTCTAATCACATGAAAGATGAAAATAAACTACTGAAATTTACTTCACATTAATCCCTATGATTTCAACCCCGAATCAACATGGCTGACTAAGATAAAGTACTAGGCAGTAGTGAAAACTAAACTAGGATGTAGGGAAAATCGAATAATCCCTGTGATGTAAATACCCAAACCTTGAATCAGCATATAGTGAAAACTAAACTAAGGTGTAGGGAAAATTGAATAATCCCTGTGATGTATATACCCAAACCTTGAATCAACATGGCTGACTAAGGTAAAGCAAGAGCCAATCAAAAATCAAAAAACTAAATAAAAATGGCGAAAAGATTCAACAATCACTATGATTGTACATACCCCAACCCTGAATCAACATGGCCATATGACGAAGAGTGATAAGCAATAACCAAAACTAAATAAAATTGTATGGAAAATTGAATGGGACGAGCTCAAGTGGTTAAAACATACATCATAAAGTATTAAAATTGGGTAAACAGTCACCCATATTTTTTAGTCAATTGGTATGAGTAAAGTGGCAAAAACAAATGGGCTTCCACAGAAGGCCCCGGGTTGAAAACCGTGAGACATTATGAATTCTTGAAATTGGATAAAATATTGCAGCTAACTTTCTAGATGGGATGAGTTCAAGTGGTAAAAGAAATGGGCTTAGTGTGAAGCCGCAGGTGCAAATCCCATGAAGGAGACCTCACAAAGCATTGAAATTGAGGAAAAAAATAGTGCACATGTGACATACCCCCAACAGATGGAGCTTGACTAAAAATCCAATTCTGGGAGAAAGAGTTAATTAGTAATAAACCAAAAAAGAAACCTCGACTGTGTCATTTATGCCAAACACTAACTTGCGAGGAGAATTTATCAAAGAATATGGAGCGGATGTAAACTATGTATACAACCCTTAGTGGCAATTAGGTCTAAGGTAACCCAAAAATGGGAATCCACGAAATCGGGTCAGATGCCTGGGTGAGGGGGGAATTATATATAGTGTATCCACTCACCTCACTAAAAGAAACAATGAACTGGATGGGAATAGTAGGAGCTTATCAATTAACATTGCCTTTTGTGGCGCGGCATTAGCAGAAAAGGCAGAGGCAGATCAAGATGTAGTACCCGTCCAAACATCCTATAGCTGGGGATCCCAGTAAGACTGAAAGCCCCGAAGTAGCTATATAGGTAGGGCGATCCGGATATGTAAATGAATTCATTTGTGCCAAACAGTAACAAAAAAGGAGATATGATCTACTAAACGTGGAAAAGAAAGCGACATTTCCATGAGGTATTAAATCCCTGGGTGTTTATTTCCTCCTTTAGGCCGATATCAACATTTCCCAGCAGAGCCGCTGAGGAACATGACGACTTAGATATAAAACGGCCGTGTGAGATTAACTTCCGTCCCGCCCCTCGCAGCATCCTTGCTTTAGCCGATCCTTACTGTTACAAATTAACATAAATGCCCAGCAAAATCAACACAAAATACCCACATTTTGCGCCACATAAATTCACAGATGTTACAAAAATTTGTGTGGAAAAGGAAACAATGATCAAAACGCAAAAAGAAAGAACCTCTGCTGAGAAAGGAAAAAAAAATGTTTAGGCTCCTTCCTTGCTTGCAATATTGTGGAATCAGAAGAAGTGTTATATGGCGCACCTTTTGTTAATTTTTAATCTAACAAAATTTGCTGACTTTAACTGAACTACCTATAAACGATGATAAAATAGGGAAAATGATGGTTTCCACTGGCCGATTAAGGCCTCCGAATATTTTATCTACACGTGTACCGGACGCTAGGGTCACCCTTTCCGGTCCCGTGAGCTGTTGAATTTGCAAGGGGGCAAGCAGAAAATGGAGAGGCTTGTATAGACAAGCATTTGAATTTACATTAAAGATTTATGTTTTAAATGTTATTATTAGTTCCGCCCGCTTTCGGCAAATTTTATTATGATGGCAAATAGAAATCAAGAATTAAATTATGTAGACAATATTATTTGAAGTTTTTTATTTATGTTATATTTATTAAATATTTTATAAACAATTTTCTTCAACTTTATCAGTCAATGGATTTATACAATGATATTAGAATTATTAGAATGATGTAAGCAATATTAATATTTTATGGTGTTCTACCCAATTCAAATTCAAACACTATTTATCAATAGTACATTCTTTTGTTTGGCAATGAAATAATTCCTACGCAGTATACATATGGAATAAAAACAATGAAAAAAATACAACTTGTTTTTGTCCAGATATGGCTATACTCATCGATATGCCTATATTATTGGTTCAAGATATTGTTGTTGAGGAGAGTTAAAAGACATATGACATGGAAATCAGCCGATAATTCAAATTTGTAGGGTCCCACATTTTGTTACGGCATTGCCCATTTGGAAAAGTTAGTGTTGTTTTAACTATTGGCTTTGACTATGGAGGTTGTACACTACATTATTGCATCTAATGGTTGGCAATATGATCCTAAAATGATTATATTTTGATAAGAAAATCTAATAAGAAGATTTTATGTCAAATCTTCATTTGTTGGCATTGTTTGTTTAAAAAGAAGGCTCTATAAATACATGTTATCAGTCTGCAAATTCTGAATGTGTTGCAAAAAGGACTAAGAATTCATAAAGTCATTTTGAGTATTCGGTTAAGGGAATAAGTTGATCAATCTTTAAAAGAGGTGCATTTTGTTTCCTTTGATTTGTTTTAATGTTTTGTGATTTATTTAATCTAAGAATAATGTTTGATTGTGGAGTTTAGAAGTTTGTTTTTTAGATGTTGTTGACTGCTTTTTAAATGTTTTTACCTCTACAAAATCCAACATTTTTTTTGTTTTTAAAAAACTGAAATTTATGGTGCTATTTTCTTCTTTTTATGTTCCTTGAATCTAGCACTTTCTTTTTATGTTCCTTGAATCTAGCACTTTTACCTTAATCATGATCCAAATGATGTAACAAATTTTTGTTTACCTTAGTAGTCCTTTACCTAGGTAAAATATGAATATTGTCTAGATGAAATGGTTTGTCTACATTTATCCCCACTTTTTGCTCTTTTTATTCCAAAACCTAATAACCTTAATCATGATCCAAATGTTTTAACAAATTTTTGTTTACCTTAGCAGTCTTAAGCTTTGGGACTAGGTATTAAGATCTATATGATCAAAAGAATACACAAAAGAAATAACATTACAAATGGTCAGAGAATATGGAAACACAAAGAAGGCACAAATGTAACATCTAGGCTAAATTAAGTTGGAAACAATGAATATTAAATACTTTGTTATGTGCAAAGACCGTACCAATACAAACTTTTATTTACTAAAAGAAACAGGGCATTTTTCATCAGCAACAAAATGATTAAGCCAAACTCATTGGCCTCAACTAGCACCCTTCCAGTCCATGCCAAAATTTAAGCTTTGGGACTAGCTATTAAGATCTATATGATCAAAAGAATACACAAAAGAAATAACATTAGAAATGGTCAGAGACTATGTAAAGACAGAGAAGGGCAAAAAATCAGAATCAAATTGTTGTTGGCTATTGACATCTAATTTCTTTATTGTTGCAGCACAACCATTGCTTAAAGTTGCATAATAAACTCTTCCATATGATCCTTCCCCTATCAAAGACTTTGGCCCTAAGTTATCTGTTGCTTCCTTCAATTCTTCAAAGGACAAAGCAAGTGCCTCAATGGGCAAATTTTTTTGTCGAGCACCATTCTTGGTTGATTCAGATGCCTTAGGCTCTCCTTGGTTTCTTGCAAAATCAAAAAGTCAGTAGCTATTCCATACTTATAGATCTCAATTCTTATGAACTCGATACAACATGTTCTGTTCTAATTCCATTGTGTCAGTTTCTCATTGACAACATGCCCTAATCAGTGTAAATATCTAGTGAGAAATTAATAAATATGTCTTCTAGAATTTAGTCATTCTCCTCAAAACTGTTGTTTGAATTGCCAAAAACCAAAACCTATTCACTTTCATATGTTTATTTATAGAGAATCAAGTTTGTTAGAATCATCTAACTATAGAACAAGACAACAAAGAGAATAATTCAAATACATTTCATCATTTATTTTATTCATTCTCAATGCATTCGTATTTGATTCTTTCCACCATTCCTTATGGGATTATCTCAATCACACATCCATGAGAGTTACATAGCTATATGTATGTATGTATACATGTATATCCAACTGCTATCAACAGAATTGTTCATTCATATCCAACCATGTCATTATGCATTCTTGGCTGATTCAAATGCCTTAAACTCTCCTTGATTTCCTGCAAAATCAAAATGTTAGTAGTTATTCCATACTAATAGATCTCAATCCTTATGAACTCAATACAACATGTTCAATTCTAATTCCATCGTGTTTGTTTCTCATTGACAGCATGCCCCAATCTGTGTAAATACCCAATGAGAAATTAATTAATATGTCTTTTTGATTTTATTCTTTCTCCTCAAAATTATTGTCTGAATTGCCAAAAACTAAAACCTATTCACTTTCATACATTTATTTATAGAGAATCAAGTAGCTTAAAAAACATCAAAATTTTGATTTATCATTTGAAGCAATCTAGTTTATAAGAAAAGGGACAAGTAAAGCACTTAAAACAAAACTCTAATTTGGAAATTGCTCTTCTTGAACAACATGAATACAAATACATAAAAAAAGACTACCTATTTTTATAAAGAATTTAACCTCAAAAAGTAACGTAAATTGCAAACCAGCACAGCCTTCAAAACCACACACACAAAATAGTATCAATATCACCAAGGAAAAGGCATCACCAACCACACAATTGCCTTGAAATATACCTCAAAAAAAAAAATCATAATTAATTTTAAAAGGAAACCATTATTGTGAAGTTATGAGCAATTCACGTGATCTTGAATCACCGAACAAAAAATCAAAAAGATTGCAACAACTGTTACAATTTTGTTGATGAGCTCTACTAGAAATATTATGT
>VDFB02021015.1:0-11623 GCA_007258455.2 Sequoia sempervirens | reverse complement strand
CTTTACCTGATGGGGCTACATCATGTTCCTGATCTTCTCTAGCTTGATCATGCTCAACACGTTGATCACGCTCTACATGCTCTAAAGTTGAAACACAAAAGGTTACATTAATTAATACACCAATTGCAATTAAATATGTTTAAAAGAACATTAGAGTGGTCCTCTTTACCTGATGGGGTCACATCATGTTCCTGATCTTCTCTAGCCTGATCATGCTCAACATGTTGATCACGCTCTACATGCTCTAAAGTTGAAACAAAAAAGGTTACATTAATTAACACACCAATTGAAATTAAAGATGTTTAATTGTATTAATCCATATTGTGTTTTGTATAGCACATGAATACATCTAGTATTGGGATGCACACCATAACCTTCATCTGTAGGTTGTGCTCCACCCTCACCAGGTTGCATTCCAATGTCATGTGCAGTATTATCATTGCTTGAATGTTTAAAACAAATAGGCATGTAATTAATTTATGGTGGAAGTTAATATTGAATAGATTGCACAAGTATTCAATTTTAAATTAAATTTATTGAGTTTATTTACCTGCATGTCAGATGCAGTGGAAGATTGTGTTTTCCCAGTCAAGACTCTTAAGCATTCAACCACAGCTCTATAGCTTGCTGGAAGGAAATCTTCAAGTCCTCTTCTGTGGGAACTCTGTTGAATTCAGAGCATTGCATTTTTGCATAAGATCATGAATTTTGCTTCTATGGTGTGATAAAACCAAAATTGTTTGCAATTTATTATTTGGATGCAATATTTCATTTATTGATACTTACAATTTATGTGGCTAATTTCGTATAACCACCAAAGCCAAGTTTGTGATGCCCATGTTTTTCTAGTTTGGCCTTTGTTGCCTTCGATGTGTCAGGAAACCTATGAAAAGTTTGAAATACATTAGATTATGTAAAAAGAAAGCATAATCAGTATATAATTACATTGTTGATAGTATCACATACCTTCTTTGGCCTAGTGGTGTCTTTCCTTTTTTCTTTTCAGCCTTCTCCTTTCTATCTGACACCAGGTCCTTCCACTCCCTCTTCGAAATCATGGGGGGATGCTCGTACTTTTTCTTCTTCTCTAAATGTGACCTATATTGGTCTCTCACATACTTTAGATAGGTACCAGCTTTCTTAAGGACCTTGGTTTGGTTGAATGTTTTATCACCGAACAAAGCAACTAAACGGTTAATGAGCTCATCTTTTAAATCTTGATTTTGGGAATTCCATTGTGTACGTATGGTGGGCCCGAAGAGGTCCAATATAATATCACTTAGATGTTTATAAAAAACATCATTTCCTGCAAAATGATCATGGGATCAATAGTCTAAAAATAGTGATCAATAAGTAAATTTCAATTGGATTATATATGATAATAATTAAAACATTTTAAAGTACCTAGGACCTTCTCTATCTTTATGGGAACGAAATCCTCGGTCACCAAAAATATGACCGACAATGTTCCCATACTAGTAATACGAGAAGATCCAGGAAATACTTCTAAAACATCACCAGTACTAGTGGCCTCTACATCCCCAAGTACATGTCCTAACACATGTTCTAGCATGTGTTTGCTGCCAGAGGGTGCAGTAATGGGTTCCTACATGGTATGTGTTTCCAACATTTCAGACGCAAATATAGGCATGGATGATGTCAGATGATGTGATGTATGCGAAGGAAGATTAGGATGGACACTTGTACCAACCCCTACTCCTCAGGCAGCACTTGCAGTACCTTGATCATGGCTAGGAGCATCATGTTATAATTAAAGACCTCATGACAACTTACTTGCAAGTTTTGTGCTCTCTTAGTCAATATTTTAACCCTCTCTCTTATCTCATCTATTTGAGGCACTATGAATAACAACTTAAGGATTTCTTCATTGAATTTTTTATGGGTCTTCCTTATCATATCAATAGGGTTTGTTGAATAAGTGATGTCATCATCACATAATATTGACTGCACCTCCCTATGGATGCTCTCATCTACTGTTGGTGCCTTTCCCCGATCAGTCGGCTGCAACAAGAATATTAAAAACATTATCGAAATTAACCCAATAAACTTATGAAAAATAAATAATAATAATAAAACATTCTCATATCTAATTTGTACAATTACAATGACGTAAACCTGTCAGGTAGAAGCACCTGAAGATGCATCATGATCTGTGCTCTGGACCGGAGACATCCCCATACAATCAATGTCCTGCTGTGACAAAAATTAAATATAAAAAAACATTACCAAAATGAAACCAATAGACTTACGAAAAAAAGCATAAGAATAAAATGGTATATTGGAGTCATTAATTGGAGGTTGGGTAAAATGGTACATAGTATGTACCACCCCCATATTAACTATGTTTGTAACTAAGCGATTCAAATTGTAATCGATTAGCAACTCTTCCCATACAGTTATTGATTTTATCACACATACGAATACATGGTTTCCCTCACATGCCTCGAATATGCAATTGGGTTGCTTATTTGTTGACCCAGGTCATGTATTGTTTATAAACCCTACAATATTCCCTTATTATTTTGGCCTTCTGTCAATATACATAGCCACTCCTTTATTTTGATCCTTATCTTTTAGGTGTATATAATTTGTTGATAGTGCATACCTATGCATGCTTCGTGTATATCGAACCAGCTGCATCCAATATTTGTAACTGTAATAGGGTCTAACATACTCCATCAATTCAGTAACTTTTTCATAACAGACCTTTATGCCATCCATGAAAAATAGGCCCAAACCATGTAATGACAATGGTGCTATGTGATATATCCTCTCATTGACACAAAAATCAGTGTTTATTGGAGGAAGTTCCTTGGATACCCATTGTTTCTATAGATGTTTGTACCTCAAGGGCACCTCGATGTCGCCTATGTTGTCATCATCATAAGAAATGACCCCCCTTCATCAAGAAAAAAATCCATGAGTTTACGAAATTTTCTTCTAATCTTTTGACCTCTAGTTGATCTCCCTCTTTTAGACCTACTACATATCTCGCTTTCCTCTTCTCTTCCTGAATTTCCCTCGCTCGAGGAAGACAGATCTAAAAAATACCTATTTGGTGGTACCTGCACTCATAAGGATATTGGATGAAGTTCTTTCATGGTGATGTGATCCCAAGGTGACATTATGATTAATCTATCATTTCATTGCTATAATTTCACAGGTTATAAGGTAATCAAGTCTTGATAGATTACAAGTTATTGTTACTACCATCCAAATGTGTCCATCACAAATCAAATGTACTTAATGTTTTAACTCCCAAACTTTGTAACAAGTGTTAAATGTGACTATGGTCCACCAGTTAGACAACCAAGGCCTCAAATGTGTTATCTAATTGTAATCAAAGGACTTTTTCTCTTCATTCAAGTAAATAAACTTGAAGGGAAACACCACCAATTGGTTTAATGGACACCTACATGACTAAAAATAGCAAAAAATTTACATTTAATTTCCATATGTCTAAGTGGTTAACAAGGAGAGAGTGTGTACTACCCCTGGTTAAGTCATCATAAGTTTATGCTTTGGAAAAAAAAAAAATTTAAGTCATCTTAAATCTTCCTATGTCTAATTGCTAGGAGACTTTTGGTATATTTTAAGGTAGGATGAATGGTTGCATCAATGTTCTAGTTCTCTATGACAAGGCTCTTTCAAACATCTTGAAATAGTGAAAGTTAGTGCTCATAGTCATTTGAAACAACAACATTTTGATTGTGTCTGATGGTAGGATTTGATAACTTAAAATATCTCTACTTCACAACAAAATTATCTCCAACTCTAAGAGATATAATGGGATGGCCACCATCATAGGAAAGGTTCTTCATTCATTCTCACTTTTAGGGTGTTAAAATTTAACAATACTCTGGATTGATGAAAGAGCTCAAAGAGTCTTTCTCCATGGTATCCAGGTACACATAGTAGCGGTCTTCTCTTATATGGTTGGACATGATTTAAAGAACTTATCTAGGAATTATTCATTTAACCTAAGGTTTTCTCATAATGCCATCATTGGAAAAGTATGATCAAATTCTTCTATTAAGAAGAATTGGTCTATGTTCCTCTAGTAATCACTATAAATGTTTGTAAGGATAAAATGACTAATTGCATCAGGTAGGAGAGAATCAACTTTGAGTTCTTCAAAGATTATATTCCTATATTCATAATTTTTAAGGGTTGTGTGTGGAGGAGGCTATCACTACCAAGAAGGCAGGAGACCTTCCCTTGCATATGCTCTGTGGTGGATGCATTAAAGAAGAATTGTTTGCCTCTATTTCCATTCATTAGGATCTAGCTTTGAAATTTAGCATATACTGGCCGAAGCCCATAATAGCTGCACTCATGCAATGAAGGCTATGTGTGATGAAATCCTAGACCTCAACCAAGATGTGGGTAGATTATGGGAGTTTTTCCCAAGACCTAAGGCTAGTTGTTAAAATGTGAAAAGACTAAGCTATTTTATTTTTTTTGTCTTATCTTATACCATTTTACGAGAATGGGGGTTCCAATGTACGAGAAGATCTTTGGAAACTATGCATGAAAATTGTAGGTTAAAGAGAATGGGGGTGCCAAACTTACAATACTCATTGTCCCTTGGTCATTGATTTTCCCCTCGTGAAAGTGCCTCAACCTCATCCCCTCAGCCACTGTATTGACCTTATTTTCAGTCCTCCAAGCCTTCCTCAACATATATTGGATCTTGTTTCTACTCCCTCCAAACTCTTCATCGGCACTCTGCATTGGACCTTGCTTAACTCCAAACCTTCCTCACCTCGCATTGACCTTTGTTTCTCACTACTCCAAACTCTTCCTCAACACTATTATTGACCTTTCACTTCTTCAATTTGATGAGCCACAACCTGGTTTCGTTAGGTTTTAAAGTATGTTAATTAAATTGAAAATTTTGGTGCCATTTAGCTAGGTTTTAATATTCTACAATATAGTTAAGCATATATTAGCTATATTTTACATAATAAATAATATAATTATTCAACTTATTATAATTATATATTATATTCTTTAACAAAATTATTAAATATGTATAAAATTATTATAATTAATAATTAATAATAAGTATATTTTTATATAATACAAAATATAAGTAATATAATATATATTTAATATAATAGCAATATATATTAATATAAGGAATGGAGTGAGCATCACTCTCTATATCTCCTACTATCTATGTCACTCCTGCCTCTTCCCCCCTCTATCTATTGAGCTATCTCTCCCTCTCCCCCCTTTCTCTCTCATTCACTCCATCTCTCCCTCCATATCTCCTACTCTATATCTCTATCTCTATTTCTATTTTTATCTCCCTCTCACTCCTCTCTATCTCTTTCACCATCCCCCTATCTCTATATCACCCCTTCCTATGTCTCTATATATATATTGAGCTCATCTCTTCCTCTCTCCCCTATCTCTTTCCTCTCTCTCCTCTCCCTTCTCAGACATCAGCCTCCCTCTCTCTTCTCTTCTACCCATCTATCTCCCTCTTCTCTCTCTTTTCCTCCTTCAACCCATCTCCCTCTCTCCCCTCTATCTCTCCTCCCTCTACCTATCTATCCCTTTCTCTCTCCCCATCTCTATCTCCCCTCTCTATATCTCTCTCACCTGTCTCCCTCCCTATCCCCCCCTATCCATCAACTCCCCTTATCTCCCACCTCTCTTCCTTTCTCTCTCCTGCTATATCTCCTGTCTACTCCCCTCTTCTCTTCCCATCTCTCTCTCTCTCTCTCTCTCTCTCCCCCATCTATCTCTATCTCCCATACACTCTAATGGGCTTCATGCAAGCATACAATAGTATATGCTGGGTAAAGTACCTATGGGTCAGTGTTTTATTGTAAACTATAAGTACACTTGTATCTTCTAATGTCAAGCCTTCTTATAAAAAATAAATAGTGTTTTAATAAACTATAGATTATTGTCACCCACTCTTCATTCAACATGAAATTCCAAATGTAGCAATTGTTTTGTTGCTTTTGTCAAGTTTCATTAACCAAGCTATTTACTAGGTTGAATAAAGTTTTGTTATGACCCTTCACCTCTTTAAAATAATTAGACAATATTAGCGAGATCAGGAAGGGGAGAAAACTAAACTCCTTCAAAATAAGGGTAGTTGTGGGTTTGTTGGTTTTCTTTGCATACTATATACTTAGTTCCTCTAGGATAAATAAGTCACTTTAGATCATTTTCTTAGTTGTGTATCCTAACTAATATACAGTAAGCTTTTTTCATTTTAATTGACTACTACTTAATAGTTTATGTGTTGAAAGAATTGTCTCCATTCTTTGTAGTTTTTACATTGGAATACAAATCATATTTAATTTCATGCCAATATACTTCTTTCATAAAGATATTTGTTTGAAATAAGTGCTTCATAGCCCATATAATCAAATCATAACCTATCAAAAAGGCAATAGGATTTTTCTAAAGAAAATAACACTTGACCCAATCATAAGTGTATGGCCTTCACAAAAAGGAGTGATCCACCTTAGCAATAACAACTACCTGATTCAGACCTAGTAGGTTCAACTCAACCAACCTATCAACCTACCTTTAAGAGGCTTCCAACAAGTTTAGAATGACCAATTTAAAAAATCCAAACAACTCTCAAAGCCCGACAAAGAACAAAAGTCAGATTTCACACTTTGACTCCTTGAATCCTTGTAAATGGCTGCAACCTATTTTTTGGGCTCCAAATAACTCAAAAATTCCCAAAACACCGTGAGAAACCCTCGATGGTTTCCAGGAGCATTTTGGAGTTAGTTTAAACATACTTCCGCCGAAGCGGATTTTTTCAAATTCCATGTTGATTTTGCAATCTTTTGATCTCTAAAGAAAAACCTTTCGTATATACTGGCTAGCATCATAGTCACATATGATCACATCATTCTTGACCATTTGATATCATGAAAAACCTCCAAAATCTAGTATTCAAATAACCCATATCGGCAAGAATTTGTGCAAGTCTCTTTGATTCATAAATCATTATATTCTCATTTTCAACATATCAGCGAAAGAATAGAAATGCCACATTGATCGAATTATATAAGAAGATACACATCGGGGTGACACAGTCCACAATCTCACCGATAAAGAGATTCATCAGTAAGACAAGTTCCATTGGGGTGAAATGAAAAGGTCATACCAAGTATATTGGTCTCACTGATGAAGCTCCATCAGCAAGAAACCTTTCTTGTCTCATTGATCAAAGCACAAGGAGTTGTATTGGAAGGAGTCTTGGTGACATGAGATCGAAGGAATATTCATCAAGGAGACTTATAGCATTAGGTAAATTACTGAATGTCTTAGCGATACACCATGTCTTGTTGATGAAGACACAAACAGATCAAGATAGTCATCGGGATGATTCTTGGCAACATTTATATGAATTAGATGGATAGAGTATGTGATATCAGCATAATGTCTCCTTGACCAAAAGAATGTTTAATGAACATTAGTCAAGCCTGAATAAAATGATCACCCAAATTTTGAATTGTATTTCTGATAGAACATTTGATGTGACAGTGGGTAAATTCAAAGATCACCTATGCTTGTGTTCAAAGCTAGGATTACTAAAGAAGACATATCGGGGAGATTGGCTTATGGTCTCATTGATGAAGGGAATCTATCGGCAAGACAAGTCATCTCAGCATGAAAAATATATGATGGCCTGAACGTTTAAGTCTCATCGATGGAGTTTCATCGGAGAGACCATCATTTCCTTCATCGACAGGAGCACTGGGAATATATCGAGACATGTGCCATCAGTGTAAACATTGAATGTTCACTTGACCTGCTAAGTTACATCGATAGGAGGATATTGGCAGGAGTTTTGGTGACATATTGAAGACCAAAAGAAAAGTTATCGGTGAGACTTATAACATCAGAGGAACCACTGAATGTGTTAGCAATACTAAAAGTTAGGCCGATGAAGAAACAAATTAACCAAAATGATTGTCGGGATGACTCTTGGCGATGTATACGGGACAAATGTTAACATCGGTCAGATGTGTAGAGTGTTACCCCAATCAACAGAGTATTTAGTGAATGTTGGTTGGGGCCTAATGTATAGATCGCCCAAATTTTGAAGGTGTCTTTTCGACTAGTTCATTTGATGTGACAGTAAAGAATTCAAAAAATCTATTACATTCGTGCCTGGAGTTAAAAAAATTAATGGCTCCATGGAGTATAGGTAATTTCATAAATTGAACGAAAATCGTTGCAAATTGAAAATTATTGCGAATTGGTAATGAAGGAAATGAGGAGACAAACAAAGGGCCAGATAATTGTTTTAGTTGAAAGACCTCAATCAAAACCAGTAACTCCTCTGCATTTTAACTTTTTCATTTCTGAAATTTTAAGCGAGTAATGTGGAAGCCACCAGCTCGAGGAAGTTGAAAGGTACAAAGCAAAGTGAGAGCAGTCACCCTAAGAGTAAGAAGCAGAAAGTTGAGTCTGGCATTGAGCCGAAGGGTGCTGAACGAAAGCTGAATTAGGATTTAATTGATCAATTGCCTGGCTCTGGGTCCAGAGGTAGGAACTCCATACAACTGAGGGCAGAAGTGGATAAATTGGACAACAAGTGTAAGAACATAGGAGATATTTGGACCCCAATAAGAGGCTATGAATTGTTTAGATTCCACTTTCAACAAAGAGATCATTTTGAGCCAGTTTGTAATCTGTGGCATCTAAATTTGGGAAAAATCATTTTCCCTAATGTGTTTGTCAATATAGAGCTAGTAAAATTGTTGGCCAACCACTATGACTCAAAACTTAAGTCCATATGCGGACCATCTAGGAAGTTGTTCATATACATATCAAAGGCTTCAATATGTGAGGTTTTTAAATTGGAAGGGTAGTGCAATGAGAAAATTGTGAATGAAGAGTTGGAAAAGGAGTTTTGGAGAATGGACACCACTTACAAGGGTTGGAGGTTTCCCTTACATAGAATTAAACAAGATGGTAAAAATGTCCCACTTGACGATGGCGATGGGCCTCCATTCCATGTGGACTTATTCGAGCCCTATATGAGATATACCTATTTCTCGGTAGGACAATTGTTGGGTATGGAAGTTCCTAAGTATATGTCCATTGTTCCCATGGTAATTGCAGCTGACATTCAATGTCATAATTATAGGTTATTCGACTATGCTTCATTTTTCTCCAAGGAGCTCGACTTATCATTGGTGGCAATCAAGAATAAATCCCCTATTCTACACCTTAGGCATTATTCTCTTTTAATGCATCTAGTATTGTACTTCGGACAAGAGTTAGGGATTTGGCCAAAATTTTTGAAGGTTTCACAATTTGATAAAGAGGGAAAATTGTTACCCATTCAATTGTGGATTGCCATTTGGGACAGTAGGTTTTCTAATTCCAGTTTCTTGTATTTTGAAGAATATTTTGTAAAGCCAATATATGAATTCTGCAGTCATCCTTGTGCACACTCATTATCTGATGAAATAAAATGATTCCTCAGACCTAAGGACCTTAATGGACCAATTGATCACAATTGGGGAGACTGGTATTGCTTGGAAGATGCTACTATGGTAAGGGTGCTTGGTTTTGAGAATTCTCCATTCATTTTTCCTAAAATAGTCCTAGATAGGATTGCATATTTGGAAATTTTAAGACATGAATTTTTCTAGTTTCATGAATTTTGGTTCATTGAGAAAATAGGCATTTATGCCTAGTACTTTGTGCTTTGGTGATTTTACTGTGCTTGCAAAGGAAGGATATGATTTGATCCTTGAAAAATTAATGTAGTATAATATGAATAAGGGTCCACCAAGAGAAGGTTTTGATCCAGAGGGATATATCAATTCTGCCAAACAAAGGATAAACTTTGGACGATATGATCATGTGCCTTATCAGTTTGATGATATGATTAGAAATTTGGAGGCAGAGGAAGCAAAGAGAGTGGTGGATGAATACAACCAAGGGTTGCTGGATACAGGGTTTCCTTTTTCTAGAGATGAGGAAACTGGAGAAGATATGCCACGAGACCTACCCAGTAGGATTTCCAGATTAAAAACTCAAGATTACAACTACCCTCCTAGAGAACTAAGTGTTTAAGAGAGCCAAGATACAGACACCAGATAGATGGCATATAGGTCATTTGTAGCGGACAATGAATTTGTGAATTCTTCATAATTCAAATCTTTCTTGTATAAGCAAAATGGCAAGGAGATAAGGGAGACAGTTGATCATATTACACCAAGCAATGAGGAGCAACTACTAAATAATTTGAAATTAACTGTGGATAGAGAAATGGCTAATATGATCCTTGAAAAAGAAAGGAAAATGTTAGAGGATGCTCGAGTTATGATCTTTCTAGGGCTAGATTTGAATTCTACATTGGTTTTTTGATATCTTCATAAAGGATAATAGTTCCACCTACAAGCTTAGTCTGAAGGGGGTGACAAAAATATATGTTGGATCCAAATATAACCCGGATGAAGGATAACTCATGATATGGGCCTTGTATCCACCTCATAGAAAGTCAGTGGTGATTGATACTGAGAAAGAATTTGGACATGTCATGACTCTGAAGGTTGGAAAGGTAGATCATGTGGTGACTGTAAAAATTGGGATTAATGTGGAAAAACTGAATAAAGCCCAAATACAAATGTTGATAAAAGAAAAGGAAATGTACAAAATGAATAATGAAAGGATCATGAGAGAAAATGATCATTTGAAGGACATGCTAGGAGTCACAATGAGACCTCCTAAATTAATAACACATGGTGTAAGCTCATAGGTAAAAGATCATTGGGAGGATTCAACTACATATTCACAAGGTAAATATGATACACTCGCTGCAATAATCAGAAAAAGGTAGGCCAACTTAATAATTTGGTTGAATAAGCTATGGGGAGCATATTCAAAGAACCATGTTACAGGGTAGGAACATAAGAGAATTGATGGAAGGATTGAAGAAAATTTCCAAGAATTAAATGAAAGAGATGTTCTTGATAGTGTGGCCATTGGTATGGGTAACCAAATTATAAAGAGACACAGGGACTATTATGAGGAACTGTGAGAAGATGCAAAGGGGCTGGTTGATGTTACGAATATGGGACTACCTACACTATTTGAAGATGGAGAAAAGTTGAAAGAGAAAGCTAAGTGGATTGAAGAATGTGAATTGATGCTACAGGGAATTCTAGAAAATGCTACAGGGAAGGATTCAACATTGGACGAGAGCTGCAAGCACAACGAAAGGATGATAAAGGTGGAAATATCAGCCAAGAATGTATTAGGACATGTTGATACTCATGAATGGCTGGATTATCTAAATCATTTATCAAATGTTCATCTATGGCCAAATAGAGCCTAATCTCTTGTTTTAATTAGTTAAGTAAAATAAAACATTTGTGAAGGGACATGTCCCTTCCAAGTTTTGATGTATTTATATATTTTCCATAGTAATGCAATAGATATAGGTGTTAGGAGATATTCAGTAGATAGATTTCTACCAAAATGCTTTCATATACAGAGACTCAGATGCATGTATTTGGATGGAGTAAATGAAGATATCTAAGTTATGGATTAAGATTTTGGTATCAGTTGTTTGTTAAATTTATGTAGTTATTTGATT
>VDFB02021014.1:0-19183 GCA_007258455.2 Sequoia sempervirens | reverse complement strand
AAATCAGAGTTAGGCAACTTGACGTAAAAAATTAATAAGTTATTTATATTATTTCAAAAATATGTAAGAATAGAATCTATAGAAAATTAAATGTAGTTTCTAAACTACTAGGTTTGTTTAAAAAAATATGTCTATTTGGTGAAAATTTAAAATTTCAATATAGTGCGTATTAGCAAATTTAAGGGGAAAAAATAAGAAGTAGGTGTCGATTAAATACCTAACCATAATAAATAATATTGTTTATATTATTTTACATATAGTAGAGGACTCATGTCCGATATGATACATACTTTTGTAATTTTTTCCAAGTTAATAATTAATTATAATTTTTTATTACAACTTTTAAAAATGAAAACTTCGTGTAATAAAACCACCTTAACCCCGATAAAACTTTACATAAAATTTATTTTTTCTTTTTTTAATCCTATAGTATGCAAAGCATAGAATGTGACACATGTTTTGGATTTAAAAAATGTGATATTGTTTGAAAGTTATAGATGTTTTTCAATTAGCCTATCAATCAGGACTTTAGTCATAATTCAAATAGAAAATGAATAATAATTACTTATTAAATTCAAAGCAAAGAATAATTTATATTGGTGGAAAGATGAGAATCTCCTTTAAAAACCCTTTTCATTTTATCAATTTTGGGTAAGAAAAAAGTCGTTAGCCACAAACCCATCATATTGCCACCTTTTGGCCCATCCTGATCCTACACATACCCTTAACCGTACCCTAATCGTAATAGAATCTTAACTACAACCCTAACCCTTATTAAACTCTTAACTCTAACTAAACCCTAACAGCAAAATTTTATATTTATTTATTTTTTAAATTTTTTAATAATAATAATTAAACGTTAATTGAACTCTAATCCTAATCATAATTGTAAGTGATGTCTAACCCTAGGGTAAGTGCACCAAGATGGTCGCACTTTTGTGGACAATTTTTTTTTTGGAAAGAGATAATGTGAGTGCATTATAACACGCTCGCGTTATGTTGTTTTAAAAGAAAAAAAGGTTAACACTATCATTTTCTATTTACTATTTCTCTCTGCCCACGGCAAAAAAACCCTCACTTTTGCACTCGCGTTCTAGGAGGAAGGATTTCTACAAATTTTATCAACAACAGTTGGATTTTCTTTGCAAATATGGTGCCACAATGACAAAGAGGTGTGGGAGGTAAGTATTGTCTACTATTTGTTTTGAATTTCTTAGTTTGAAATTGATTTTGTTTGTTTTAGGTTAGATTTTTTTTTTTTTTTTAATTTGTAGGAAATCCTGCAAATCCTCAACAAGAAGAGGAGGAAAATCCTCAACAACAAAATCCTCAACAAAATCAACCTCCCCCACCAATCACTTAATACCCTCTTGGCACTCAAGAAAATCTGAGTGAAATTGACAATAATAGAAAACAACTTGAGGATCTTATCAGTAGGTTGAGTGATCCAAATGCTTCAACCACAGAAAGAATGACACTAGCAAATTCATTGAAAGAGATGTTAAAAAATGTAGATACAACTACCCAACAAATATCTAGATTGCAAGATAGGAGGCAGGCAGCCAGGGCATATTATGTAGACAAATTATCATATAAACAAGTAAAAGATTTAAAAATTACTAAAGGTGATTTGTGCTCTCTATTCACTGACCATAAAATAAATCAAAATATTACCCTCAATTCAAAGAGGTTTCATATTCATTGGTGCCACCACCAAGAGATTAGGAACCATTTTTATGATAGATGGTATTTGGTCTTTGATTACCCACTGTGCAATAATTGTGAAGTCCCCCAATATTTTCTTAAAAAACTATACAGTGAGTTTGTATTGAACCAAATCCCAAATTATTTTGATATGAGGGAGTTCTAGGGGAGAGGTGGGGGGTCGGCTCAAGATAGGCCCAGTGCATAGCCAGATCCTGCGTGACAAGGGAGACGAACTCTCACTAGGCGACCTCATGAGCACATTGTTATGCATGTCATTGAAAAGGAGAGTGCTAATGTAGAGACATTGCAGGGGATCAACACTTTGACCTGGAGTGTCATCCATCATAGTAGCCCTATTGTACAATTCCATCCAGTCTTGGTGGTGTTCAACCCATGTGTGTGTCAATCTTGTGGGCGACATTATATGACCCACCGGCTGCCGAGAGCTACTCACAACGACATGCGTATGCTATGCAGGATTCTTATCTTCACATAGGATCGAGATGCTACTACAGGGATGGAGAGGATGGTGACATTTGCATCGATGCATATGGAATTGATGTGATTAAAAGTCGGCATGTTCATTGAATTTAATTTATTATATTTGATTCCCAAGTACATGATTAATAATTTAGTTTTATTATTGTAATAAAATTGTAGGGTCACAGTGTTGAGACTGGATACATCAGTCCTCCACCTTCTTATTTCTATAGTACACCTATCAGTAGGGTATATAACTAGTAAAAAATTATAAATTTATTACATGTTAATAGCATTGTTTTATGAATGGTATTTTAATACATGTGGTTTTGGATGTTGAACATGCTAATATTGGTGGTTTCAAGCAAACACCTCCCAGTTTCAGTGGATTCACTCAAACGTACACAAAGGCAATAGAATAAAGAGAACTTAACTAATGAATTCTACTTAATAGATTTATGTAGTTTATATTCATATTGTTGCTTATGTTGCATTACACATCATTCAAACTCAAAACATTAGTACTTCAAATTCCATAACTAATAACTAGATGTTGATAAATGACAAAATTTCAACTATACAATATAGTTGTTTAGAAAGTCAACATAAGCAACACGATGCAATTACTTCACATGGAGGCATGTGCTTGCAAAGGTGCACCACCATGACAAACTAGGGATGCTTGGAAAAAATCTGTGAAACCATAATAGTAAGCAATAGCATAGACAAGGCAGTTAGTGATGTAGAGCATCATATCAAAACACTCAATCATTAGGGTACATCTAATGCAGAGCATCCAAAAAACACCATCAACATCATTTCTTCAAGGGATTTTAATCCCAAATAGAATCAGGAGAAGATCAAATATAATTTCATCATAAACCTACTTTTCATTCAACCAATATCCACTCAAATTCTCTTAGCCATTCCATAGGCCATCATTCATCATTCCACTAATCAGTAGTCCAATTGATTCATTCAAAGAAAAAACCATATTAAATAAAACTTTGACTTAATCAATTAGATTCACATCATTCTCGACTAGACCATAAAAACAAAATAAACCTGATTATTGACACTTTAACAATTCATCCTTTCATTTATTCACCAAGGCAACAAATCAATTAAACCATACCTCACTTTTATCAGTCCATTATCAAGCACTGTAATCACCATATTTTGACTGCAACAATCTATTTATAGGTTACAAATTCCTGCTACAACAAAATCTTGATTTATCATCTTGTGGTTAATCACCAATTTGCTCAAAGGGCTTCATAATAGTCACCCATCCAACCATCAAAGTCACCAAACCTGTCTTATTCACCTTAAAAAAAATTAGTAACATCAATCATATCATTAGTTTGATAGTAACCAAGCACTCAATCATATCACAAAAGCTTTGAAAGGATACAAGTCAAAAATGTTGAAGATATGAGAGATTGCCACCCCAGGAGGTAGCTCTATTTCATAAGCATTTTGGCCAAACTTGTAGACCACCTTGCAAGGTCCTATCTTCTTCATCACGAGTTTGGTATACTTTCCTTTTGGAAGTCTCTCCTTCTTCAAGTGTGCCATCACCAAGTCTCCAACCTTGAATTGGACATTCCTCTTCTTTAAATTTGCCTTTTCCTTATACTTCTCAACATTCTTTTGAAGGGTTTCCTTCACTTGTTGATGAATATCCCTGATTGTAACAAAAAAGTCCTCACATTGAGCACTTCTCCTAGCAACTCCTTGTAGATCTCTTAGTTCATAGACCCCTCTAGGGTGCATGCCATAGACTACCTCAAAAGGGCTTCTACCAATGCTCCTATTCATGGAGTCATTATATGCAAACTCAGCCTAAGGTAAAATCAGATCCCAAGCTTGTCCATGCTCCTTGGTAGGGCATCTTAAGAGGTTTCCCAAAGATCTATTCACCGCTTGAGTTTGTAAATCCATTTTTGGATGGTATGCTAAACTAAAGGACATATTTTTTCCTTGAGTTTCTTCCACAAGGTTGTCCAAAAGTGACCAATGAATTTAGAATCCCTTTTAGAAACAATGCTTAAATGCAGTCCATGTATCCTAACAAACTCCTTAAAGAAGAGACCTGCTATATGAGATGCATCATTGGTGCATTTTCAAGGAAGAAAATGTGCCATCTTACTAAATCTATCAACTACCACAAAGATACTATCAAAACCTTTTTGGGTTCTAGGCAACCCCAAGATAAAGTCGATACTTACACACTCTGAAGGCCTATTGGGAATGGGCAGTGGTTGATAGAGTCCAGCGTTTGATGAAGTTCCCTTTGCCCTTTGAGATATTATGCAGCCTTCCACATACCTTCTCACATCCACCTATAACTTTGGCCAATAGTAAAACCTCCTAACTTGTTCTAAGGTCTTGTCAAGGCCAAAGTGACCTCTAAGACTCCCACTATGTTCTCCTTTATGATATTCTCCCTCACTGAGCATTTACGCACACACAATTGGCTTCCTTTGAAGAGAAAACCATTTTGCAATAAAAAGTCAGAGAATTCACCATGAAAAGAATTCAAATGCTGCTCACAAACATTGTATACCTCCTTGAAATATGAATCTTCATGATACATATCCTTCAATGCTTCAACCCCCATGCTTTGGAGTTGGATCTCTTGCACTACAAGTGACCTTCTTCTGAGAGCATCTCCCACCTTATTTTATTGGCCCTTCTTATACTTTATTGTGAAAGTATAGGCTTACAAAGACTCTTCCCACTTCATGTGCCTATGACTGAGTTTTTCCTATGCATTCAAAGAACTCAAGGCATGATTATCATTATAAACAACAAATTATTTAGGTAACAAGTAGTGCCTCCACTTTTTGAGGGCTTGGACCATAGCATACAATTCCAAATCATAGGAAGAATACTTCCTCTTTGTTTCATTTAGCCTCTCACTGTAAAATGCAACTAGTCTGCCTTCTTGGCTCAAAATAGCCCCTATTGCTTGATTGCTAGCATCACACTCAATGGTAAAAATTTTATCAAAATCAGGGAGCACAATTATAGGTTGTTGTGCTACTCTCATTTTCAGATATTCAAACCCTTTATTAGCCTCATTGGTCCAAGAAAACTTGCCTTTGTTACCTCCTTTGATGATGTCCAAGATTGGTGCACAAACTTGGCTAAAGTTCTTGACGAACTTTCTATAAAAGCTTTCAAGTACATGGAAGCTTCTCACATCTCCCATGGATTTTGGTGTTGACCTTGAATAAGAATAGCATGCACCTTTGAAGGATCCATTTTCAAACTTCCCTTGGAGATGACAAAACCAAGGTAGACTAGTTCTTCCTTCATGAATTCACACTTTTCCATGTTGATCAACAACTTCTCCTCTTGTAACCTCCTTAGTACCATGTCAAGGTGCTTCAAATGTTCTTCTTTAGACTTGCTAAACACAAGGATTCCATCTAAATAAACTACAACAAACTTTCCAATGAAAGGTCTCAATACCTCATTCATAAGGTGCATAAATGTACTAGGGGCATTTGATAACCCAAAGGGCATCACTTACCAATTATAGAGCGCTTCATTAGTCTTAAAATTTGTCTTCCATTCATCCGCCTCTCCGATCCTTATCTGATGGTACCCGCTCTTTAGATCAATCTTGGAAAAGTAAGATGCTCTTGATAGACAATTCATGAGGTCCTCCATTATTGGCATCAAGAACCTATATCTGATTGCACGATCCTATTAATGGCTCTTGAATCAGTGTAAAGTGTCCAATTCCCATCCTTCCTTTGTGCTAGGATAGTAGGAACAACACATGGGCTCAAACTCTTCCTCACTAGCCCTTTATCCATCAACTCTTGCACTTGTCTTGCAATCTCCTCATTTTGAGTGGGTGTCATCTTGTATGCAGCCTTATTAGACAATACAGCCCCTAGAATCAAATCAATATGGTGGCTTATATCCCTAATGGGAGGTAGGGAACTAGGTAATTCATTCACCCTTATGTCCTTATACCTTTCCAATAACTCTTGGACTTCATTTGGTGCATCTTCCTTCTTCTTTGTGGGAAGATCTGCTTCACTTTTTGGCTTCATAATCAGGAAGAATCCTCTTCCTCCTCCTTCATTCAAGGTCTTCATGAACTCCTTCTCACCCACCATCAAAACACTAGGCCCTTCATGTTTTTCCTTGTCTTCTTCTAGGAGAGGTGAAAGGTTGTAAGTCTTCCCATCCTTCAAAATGGAGTACGTGTTCTTCTCCCCATCATTCTTGGTCTTCCTATCGAAGTGCCAAGGCCTACCAGAAATATATAGCTTAATACTTGTACTCAAAATTTTGTTCATTAGATCTCATACATTATTAGTCATGACATGGATCTCGCTATTGTAACTTTTTTGTGATTGAATAATTTGTTGTTTTATTTTCAGATGTTGGTTGTGGGAACACCTCCAAATGTTACAAGGGAAATGGATATTGGTGTTTCATCCACTATACAATCTTGCATGGCTCTGATAGAGGAGGTATGAGGCAAATTACTAAATTTCAATTTACATTTGTTGTTATAGATGTTAATTCTAGTGAAAAATCAAACCATTATTGATTCGTAGTTTAATTCATATTTGGATGGTTTACACAGGGCTTGAGCACGCCTAAGCATCGACATGCAAATATTTCCATCATGGAGAGTGATCATGAGATGGCGGTAAGTGATTATTTTGTTAAATATATCATTTTTTATAATGTAATTTCTATATATTAATGTCTTTACTTCTTATTGTAACAGTTAAAACTTCACCATGAACTAAACACTAGGAGGAGCAGTAGGAGCACTCCTCAAGCATAACATAAATGACGGAAAAACTTCGCCATCATTAGATCCGCAAACAAAGGAAAAATTTATTTCAGACATGGAGAGTGATTTTTGTTCGAACCCCTTTCAAGCATTTAGACAGGCAATTTTGTACATATCTTTGTATTGGATATGTTGACATTCGCATGCCTACTTGTGGAATTAGGGTGTAGCCTATAATAGCTGTTTGTAACTATATTTACATACTTATAGCATATGTTGTTGTAGCCATGACTATTGGTTAAATCTTTTTATTGATGGTGTCATATTTTCTTGTTGTTATAAGCATGGTTGCATACAGACTAGGCAAATGACTTTTCCTTTTAGATTAGCAATGCATGGAAGTTTCAAAAAGTATCCTTGATATTACAAAAATATATGTGTTTATACCATAGCAGCAAAAATCTTTTGGGGAAAATTTTGACAAACCAAAAGTATAATATTTTTTGAAAAAATCGGGAAAAATTCTAGAAAAAATTGGAAAAAAATCAGATTTAAATAAAAAGTAGAACAATTTCTAAGATAAAAACTTAAAAAAAAAAAATTTAAAGGCATTTCCATAATATAGAGATATAGAGAGCAAATAAAATAAAAATTTTAACTAATAAATTGTAAAACATAGATTTTTGTAGTTTATTAATATGGTTGAATTCTATTACGTGCATATTTCAAACTCAAAAATTGCTTCACATTCCCTGTAGCTAATAACTAGATGTTGATAGATGATAAAATTCAATTACAATGTGGTTTTACAAAGTCAACTAAGCAGTTATGCAATTACTCCACATTGCATAACTAATAACTAGGAGTAGCTCCCAATTGCATTGGCTTGTCATGGTATTCTATGAGACCACATTTCTTTGAGGCATTTTTTCAAACAATTCACTACCTTGTCTATACTACATTTTGATATATATACTACAAGCATTTTGTCAAATAGTTCACTACCTTGTTGCATGGAAGCCTAAAACAAGTACCCGAACGAGCTGGCGGATGCTTCAATATATCAAAAGCATAATAGTGACAGCTTTTATCATGAACAAGGCGGTGGGCTGCTTTGAGAAAAATGCCTCAAAGAAATGTGGTCTCAATGGTGATGGAATGCCATGACAATCCACAACAATTTGCTTGTCATGGCATTCATCATGCCATTCCATCACCATGAGACCACATTTCTTTGAGGCATTTTTCCAAAGAGTTCACTGCCTTGTCTATGCTAACACATTTTTCATACATGTCTATCAAAGCATTTTATCAAACAGTTCATTGCCTTGCTGCTATGGCTAAAAGCCTAAAACAGGTGCTTTCAAACAAGCTATGGATTGTCATGGCATTCCATCACCATGAGACCACATTTCTTTGAGGCATTTTTTCAAATAGTTCTCTACCTTGTCTATGCTACCACATTTTTCATACATGTTTACCAAAGAATTTTATCAAATAGTTCACCTCCTTGCTACTATGGCTAAAAGCCTAAAATAGGTGCTTCAAAATAAGCTATTGATGCTTGGAAAAAATCTATCAAAGCATAATTTAATAAGCAATAGTATAGACAAGGCAACAAACTATTAGAATAAAAGCCTCAAAGAAATGTGGTCTCAATGGTGGTGGAATGCCATGACAATCCATAGCAATTTTCTTGTCGCGTTCCATCACCCATGAGACCACATTCTTTTGAAACTTCCAACAGTTATCTGCCTTGTCTGTACTACCACATTTTCATACGTGTTGCAAAATAATTTTATCAAACAATTCCTCCTTGCTCTAGCAAAAGCTCGTCCTAAAATGAAATTGCTTCAAACAAGCTTCATGGATGCTTGGAAAAATCTACCAAAGCATAATTGTAAGCAATAACATAGACAAGGCAGTGAATTGTTTGAAAAAATGCCTAAAAGAAATGCAGTCTCACGGTGATGGAATTCCATGGCAATCCATAGCAATTTGCTTGTCATGGCATTCATCATGGCATTCCATCACCATGGACCCACATTCTTTGAACGACCCCTCAGTTCAATGCCTTCTGTACCATTTTTTCACTTCCATGTTTGCAAGCATTTTTAAATAGTTCACCTCTTGCTATAGCTGAAATCCTAAAATAGGTGGTTCCAAACAAGCTATGGATGCTTGGAAAAATCTATCAACGCAATTTAATAAGAAATAGCATAGATAAGGCCTAGTAGACTATTTAGACCAAAAGCCTCAAAAGAAATGTGATCTCAATGGTGGTGGAATCAAAGTGGCAATCGCAGCAATTTGCTTGTCATGGCATTCCATCACCATGAGATATATTTCTTTGAGACATTTTCAAACAATTAGTGCCTTGTCTATACTACCACATTTTTTCATCATTAAAGCATTTTATCAAACAGTTCACCTCCTTGCTCAGTCATTAAAATCATAAATAAGTGCTTCAAACAGAAGTTTATAGTTCTTGGAAAAAAAATCTACCAATATAATTTAATAAACAATAGAATAGACAAAAGGCATAAACTATTTGAATAAAAGATTCAAATAAATGTGGTCTCAATGGTGGTGGAATCTGACTGACAATCCATGTAATTTACTTGTCATGGCATTTTTTTCATGCCATTCCATCCTCATGAGACCACATTTCTTTGGGAATTTTCAAACGATTCACCTTGTCCAATACCATTTTTCATACATGTCTACCAAAGCATTTTATCAAACAATTCACTGCCTTGCTTCTATGGCTAAAATCCTAAAAAAAGTACTTTCGAACAAGCTATGGATGCTTGGAAAAAATCTATCAAAGCATAATAGTAAGCAACAAGCTATGGTCTCATGGGTTTTTTTCATGTGAAAATCAATGTGATTTTATTCACATTTTTTTGCAAGTTATAAACACTTTTTTTTTTGCCAATTTTGTTATTTTAAATGACATTCAAGTTTATAATTTTTTTGTTTAAATGATCATATAATTTACAATCCCCACAATTCATGTCTAGGTTGCATGAATATACATTTTGTTTTACATGTTTTGTAACAAACCCAAAGCGAACTAAACCTCAAATTTTTTTAATGAAACCCGAGTGTTTGGGTGACAAAGGACCATTCTAAGTGAATATTGTTCCTATTGAGCGTGTTGGAACAGTTCGTTTGGTCACACAAATTGTGAATGAAGTTACCACTTTGCAACTTTCCTACTTCTATTGACATTTTTCCATCAACTAAAAATTTGGACACCGGAAAACCCTGCGAGATAACAAAAAGCAGAGAGGTTATTGTAGAGGTCCCAATGTAGTCATAGATTAGACAGAATTTTCATCATGGTATACGAGTAACCTCATGCTTGAATTTTTTATAGAGATTTTGCTCTATGGACCCTTAGGGATCGATCCAGTTGAACATAGCTCAGAGCGATTCTGCGTGTTTGGGTACAAAAGAGGACCATTCCTAGTGTAATCATGCCTATTTAGATGCGTTGGAATAGTTCATTTGGTCACACGAGTTGCAAAATAAAAGTTGCACCACTTTACAAATTTCCACTACTTCCATTTGACACTTTTTTCATCAAATGAAACTTCGACACCATGGGAAAACCACTCCAAAATAATGTAAATTGGGAGAGATTATTGTAGAGGGGCCCAACACAATCCCATAGGATTAGATGAGAAGTTTCTAAGTATCACAATGTCCTAGTAAACTCATGCTGAAGTTTGTAGCCATTTTTCCCTTTGGACCCTTAAGGGATCGATCCGGTTGAACATAGTTCGGAGCGATTCCACATGTTTGGGTGTGAAAGAGGACCATACCTAGCATAAAAATTCCTATTCAGACGCATTGGAACAGTCCATTTGGTCACACAAGTTGCAGAACGAAAATTGCACCACTTTGCAAATTTCCATTGCTTCCATTTGACAGTTTTTCCATCAACTGAAATATGGACACCACGGGAAAACCACTCCAAGATAACAAAAACTGAGAGGTTATTGTAGAGGGGCCCAAAATTATCCCATAGGATTAGACAAAAAGTTTCTAAGAATCATGGTGTCCGAGTAACCTCATGCTGAAGTTTGCAGGCATTTTTTCCCTTTGGACCCTTAAAGGATCGATCCGGTTGAACGTAGCTCAGAGCGATTCCATGAGTTTGGGTGTGAAATAGGAGCATGCCTAGTGTAAAAATTCCTATTCAAATGCATTGGAATATTTTGTTTGGTCACAAGTTGCGAGAATGAAAATTGCACCACTTTTCTTTCACTGCTTCCATTTGACACTTTTTCCATCAATGAAAACCTAGAACTCTGAAACCCAGTCAAGATAACAAAAATAGCGGAGGTTATTGTAGGGGTCAATGCAATCCATAGGATCGGGATAGAAAGTTCCCTAGCATCACATGGTTTGCAGTAACCTCATCTTGAAGTTTGCAAAATATTTTCCTTTGGATCATAGGGATCGAATTACGGTGAATGTAGTTAGGAGATTCCTCGTGTTTGGAGTGCGAAGGACATTCCTGATATAAAAGGTCCTGATATTGGACATGTTGGAATAGTCTATTTGGTCACCACGGTTTCAAAATAAAAATTGCACCACTTTGACTTTCCACTAACTTCTGTTGACACTTTTTCCATCAACTAAAAACTGGAGACTATAGGAAAACCAATCCGAGATAATGAAAACCAAGAGAGGTTATTGTAGAGGGGCCCAACATGATCCCATAGGATTAGACGAGAAGTTTCTAAGCATCATAATTTTTGACTAACCTCATGCTGAAGTTTGTAGGCATTTTTCCCTTTGGACCCTTAAGGGATCGATTCGGTTGAACGTAGCTCAGAGCGATTCCACATGTTTGGGTGTGAAAGAGGACCATTCCTAGTGTAAAAATGCATATTCAGATGTGTTGGAATAGTCCGTTTGGTCACACGAGTTGCAGAACGAAAATTGCACCACTTTGCAACTTTCCATTGCTTCCATTTGACACTTTTTCCATCAACTGAAAACTAGAGATTAGGGGGAAACCACTCTGAGATAACAAAAACTGACAGAGGTTATTGTAGAGGGGCCCAACACAATCCCATAAGATTAGATGAGAATTTTCTAAGCATCACGGTGTCTGAGTAATTGCATGTTGAAGTTTGTAGACATTTTTTCCTTTGAACCCTTAAGAGATCGATCTGGTTGAATGTAGCTCGGAGAAATTCCATCTGTTTGGGTGTGAAAGAGGACCATTCCTAGTGTAAACATGGCTATTACATGATAAATGGTCTATAAAGCCCTTATTTAACACAAACAATCTTAAAACGCTTAAATTACAAGGTTCACCACATGAATCCCCTTATTGATCAACTTCTTTACATCATGACTCAATTGACCTAATACATACAAAAATGGTATTGAATCCTTATTAAATGAAATAGAATGACTTCAAACCATCTAAGAACACCCTAAATGATCAAATGACCAAATAATAGAAACCATAAGGGTTCAAGTGTTGAAAAGATGGAGTTGGTGCTCCTGCTTTCAAAAGTATGATTGCCAACAACATACAACATTCACAAGGCCTTTTTGAAGGCATGTCAACCTACTCAACCGAATACAACCACTTTTCAACTTCTTTTACAAGTGTGACCCTTCAACTTCTAAGTATTTGCAAAATGACAACTTTTGGTTTGACAACATTACATTGTTATGTGCAACTTTTGACATATTGATGTAAATGACTCCATACCTAAAATAGTGACCTTATGATGGCCTCATTACATCATCTTGACCCTTACATTATGAATTTACATATATTTTCCATTTAGGCCATTCAAGGCTTCATTACACCAAATTGAAAACATGCTAACATGACATTGCAACCTCATATCCTACCAACCTAGATTGACTTAAAACACGATTGTGCATATACTTACAAATTAATCCAATGAACCATCCGGGTCTGCTCTACTCTTTATTGTGTCAAGTATTGCCTCATGGTCGGACTCCCGGACCTTCCACAAGGTCTTGTTCAAAGGTCTACCCTGATATTTTCTCAAATGAACATTGGATTCCATGACAAGGTTTGAGTAATGAAGAATCTTACGATGCGTCTCAAATTCCTCAAACAACCAATGTTTAACACTCTTATGTGGTTACCTTCTCAGCCATGTTCCAGTAACAACAACTGAGCCTGTAGGGTATTCAATGTTTTCTCCATCTATAATTGGGGATTCTAATTTCTTTTTTGCCTCAACACAACGACACAAGTAATAGTTTGTACCCTCTTCGTTGTCTTCATCTGCAATAATTGCATAAACATGCCCTGCATTTATATGTGTGGCATATCTCTTGAAATTAGAAAACATTATGAATACAGTACAAAGTAAGATAACAATATAGAATTTCAAATACTAAGCAAGTAGATATATTACCTGGTTGAACTAGATCTGATACATGGTCAAAGTCGACCAATGATTCCATCTGTGTTAGTTCCAATGCCATCGGAGGGCGATACGTGTGAAGTGGGCTAAGATAACTTTTCAACCTTTTGTCAACCCACTCCCCTGATTCACAATCATTCCAGGCTTGCATTTTACATGAAGAACAAAAGCATGCCATCTTATGTGTATCTATACTCCATTAACTTGCATTTGAGCTAAGGACAGAGTGCAACTCACTCAATCCTGTTACTGTACAAAAATTCTCATATGGTGCAATGTTAGTATCATCCATCAACCAAAAAAATATATGAATTGAAGACATACCTTCACTACCTGGACCCATCGAACCATTACACCACTCAACGATTGATCTTCCATCTGTCAACTGTGCACTGTCTTTATACTTTAACTCTTCTCGTGCTAATGCTCTTTTCACATATGCTCATGCACCGTCATGTTCCCCCTTTCCATTTCCAACCTCAAAAAAGTTGCACATATGTTGAACATGTGTAGTGAGATGCATCTTGCACAACCAGTAGAACATGCATGCATTCTTAAACTGTGTTGCACAGTTATCTAACCATATTATATGCCAATCATATGATATGCCTCTTTGAGCCAAATGATTGTAGAACATCTGGAAGCAACCTTGCACAAAATCTAGAGAATACGTGTGATCATCACTAATATAAAAGTGACACTCCCTCAATACCTTCCTTTTGTCCTCTGTACTTTCAGCTACATGTATGAATGCTATGTGCACAAATATCGAAACCTGTGTGGAGTTGTAATAATGCAACTGCACCTCATGTTGTGGCTATAGAGTGTAGTTCTCTGCAAATTCAACCACTGATACTATGCTGCCAAGTGGAAAGGTGTCCTTGCATAGCTTGAATTGTGTGTCCAGCCATTGGGCTCTATGGGTATGCCTTGCATACTCATACACTAGATTCTCATGAAACATGGACATGAATTGATACATTGGTATCTTCTAAATAACCAACTCACACCTTTTTGCTTCAGACCCATCTTTTGTAGCATATGCCACTATTTTATACTTCCTAAACTCTACTAGTTTTTGTCCCACCTCATATGTTCTTTCCATATGTTGACATACTAGCATTCCTTGCAAGCCACCGCAATGCTCGCATGAACCATCCAAGCATGCTGTCCTATAGAATATTTGGCCATCCTCTATTTCACATAAATTTTTTGATAAGATCTCTCTTGAATATTTTGGTGGGGCTTCTATGTACAATCACATAAAACATCATTAGTATGCAAATCTAAACATATAGAATGATAAACATCATAATGGTTAGAATTCAATAACTGATTCAAGTAAAAAGTAGTGTATTGTGTGATTTATCTTGACTTAAAGGTTTAATAATTTCAAAAATCTTCCAAAGAAGCTAATTTGAGGATAATAATTTTGAAATTTATGAAAAAATTGGGTTTGAGTTGTATCCAAAAATGCTTTGGATGTGGCTCACAGTTTCGATTACTGGTTCTCCTTCTTATGACATCCCTTTGATTAAGAGATGGCCTTTTATTATTCTTCCAATAATATTCAAATAGTGTTCTTAATGCTTCAACAAATTTTTAATCTTTGTGTGGCAGTCTCCTCGAGAATACCCATAATTCTTTTGAATCGGTGCCCTCAATTCTTTGCCACCTTTGAACAACTTTTGATAAAGTTTTCACCCAGAATTTCCTTTTCTTTTAATGGGCAAGATCTCTTTGTTGATAACTGCAAAATCGATGTAATGGCATCGGGTGACATTACTATCCTTTGGTGAGGTCTTACCCACCACCATGTAGCTTCCATTAGATTCTTCACAATAGTGTTTCTTGATGCATTCGATGTTCTCAATCCAAGAGTCTTCATGATGTTTCTTTACTTTAAACCCCACATCATTTGAACAAATAGTTGACATCTTGCAGGCTCATTTAGCCTTTCAAAGAACATTTTCCAAATCTTATCAGCATATCTTCTACAAGTGCGTTCTAGAATCTTACCTTCCATGTGCTGCAAAATATCGTCATCAATATTAATCAAAAGCTTTGGCTTTCTACGCAAAATTCTAGGTGGTGTTCTCTTAGGTACATACATCTCTACATTACCAATTTCATCAATATTTAATTGAGGTGGGCTAGATTGCGTACCTTTGATCGAGGGTGGAATAAAAGACATACCTTGAGGTTCACGTGGGGATGATGGCATACCTTCTTCGTCAAATCAGATTGATGATGTACTCTCAACTTCAAATGTGGTGGATGGTGTCCAACCATACTCACTTGTGGTAGATGGTGTCCCTCCATATTCGCTTGTGCTTAATGGTGTCCCTTCATATTCACTTGCAGTAGAGGGTGTATCTCCAACTAAGGTATCTACATCTCCCCTAGCACAACTCTTTTGCATTTGTGCCCTTTGTGCTGCCAATTTCTTTTCTCTTTTTGATGGTTGAGGTTCCTCTTCAACTGGCTTGTTTTCATCAATCATTCCAATTTTTTTCTTTTCATAGCCCTCATCCATTTTCTCTTCTCTACGATGTTGGAGTTGATCATCATTAGTTTTTCCTTTTAACAGTTCATTTCTTGACATGGCCGAATAATTTTACCTATGCAAAAAGGTAAGTTGTCAAATTAACAATTGAAGCTTTGGGTATACACAAGAAAGTCAATGAAAATTTGGTTTGTATAAACGTTTGACAAAATAACTCAATGAAAGCTTTGGGCTTTCTGAAAGAAAATCAATTATTGAAATTTCAACAAATTCCTCAAAGAGATGTGGTTAAAATATGTCACAGTGTATCGAATTGTGTGATTTAAAATGTCCATTGATAAGGTTGTAACGCATGACAAGCTGAGTGCGGGGGCATCTAGGTCAGCAAAATTCCTTCAAAGGATAATTTGTTCAATTTGCCAATGTTCAAGTAAATATGATGAGTGAAGGTCATTAAATGATGAATTCAATGTATTTGCACCATGAAATAGGTCACTAGGTGATATTATTGAAAAGTTTCTTTTTATAACAAAAGTTTTCAATTATTGTAAATATGTAAAATTGCACAAAAGCAGGAAGGTGAAGAGTCTTTTTTGTGGAAGGGAAAGGATGGATTGATGAAGATGAAGAGGCAGTTATTTCAACTGAATTAGACACCTTTAAAAAGAATTGTAAGTTCGCGAAAGGAAGATATTGTATCCCAAAAATCCATAAAAATTAATAAAAAAACCTCTGCTCAGTTATTTTGGAAAGATTTTCTATTCTTGTTTTCAGGTTGCATAGTGATTCAAGCATTCTAAGATTTGATTCTTGTTAGGGAAAGAGACTTCTTTCATTCTTGAAAGTTGTAGGAATTGTAATTCAAATAATCAATCTAATTTGAACTTAGTTTCCTAAGCCTTGATCTGTGGTTTCCTTAGAATTGTTTTGAGAGTCTAATAAGTGATTCTTAGCCATTCCACCAATGCAGGGCTAGTAGGTCAGTGGAGTGGATCATATTTAGTGTCTTTTCAATGTGAAGATGTGTGTGGCAGGGGTAAATAGAAATAAGAAGCTGGGATATTGTTGCATGAATGAAATTCTGAATTTTCTCATTCAAAAAAATGGTATTTTCAAGTAGGGTTTGAGGTAACAACATGTAGAGGAGCTTAGAAATGATTTAAAAATAATTTGTAGACATAATGAAGCATGTTTCAATTGTTGGGCGGAGTATAAACTTTTATAGTATGTTGAAATAAATGTTCTACTCTGTTTTGTGAAATAAGTGTATAAACTTTTATAATATGTTGAAAAGGATCAAAATAGGCCTGAGAATTTATATTGGGATTGTGTAAATTCTTTATGATAGAAAAGGAATCACCCAATTAGATGGAATGTTGGCCTCCTAGAGATATTTGGCATTGTTTGCTAAAAACAAAGAATATGTAGAAACAATGAAAGGAATGTTGTTAAGTGCTTGGGAGCAGCCTCATTTGTGATGCCGCAGTTGTGTCTATGCTTGGTAATGTTTTGAAGTTAGATTGTGAAAGATTTGATGATTTGGGCATATGTTTCCAATATATGGCAATGGTTTCTTGAATGCAAAGTAGTCAGAGTGTGACTATTATGATATATTGGAATATTACAATCAAAACATGATGAAATTGGTATCTTAAAGGTCTGGTGATAGTGTTAAACTAATGTTGCTTGTTGTTGTTACAAATGGTGTTTAAGTGAAGATAGGATGGTGGATGTGTTGAATTGAGCAAAGATATCTTAAATGGCTGGGATGATGTTTTATTGCAGGCCTAAGGAACAGAGGTGTTTAATTGTTTTTTCCTTGAAGGGGTAAGTTGAGTTGATGAGTGATTGTTGTATTGTTTATGACAAGAACAAAGTTGAAAGTTGATTCTAAAAATGGTTTGCTATATGTAGATGGTGAATTGGCTACTGATAGCCTTATAACTTGAAATGAAATAAATAAATTTTGGTTGAATGAAAAGTAGTTTTGGATGAATTTGAAAAATTTTGTATCAATTGATCTTTTACTCTTTATTGATTTGGGAAGGAAGTTCCCTAAAGAAATGATGTTGTTGAGTGGCTTGGCAATCTGATATTGCATCACAAACAAAAAATTTGATCAACATGGAATAAGAAAAACAACAAAAATGAAAGCAAGCCGCAAGAATGAAGAAAATGCAGATTTCCACATACCTAAAAAAGCAAAGTTTCAAATAGAGGAGTTCTACCCAATTATGCAGCCTTTGCTTCTTCCTTCCTCAAACTCCTCAAAAATTTGATTTCTTCAAAAGCTTGTTCCCCTCCAAATTTCAATTGTATATCAATTATCACTATAATTCAAACTTGAATTGATATTATATGCCTCTCAACATGAAAACTCTGCTATTTGATGCAAAGGTGATGGAAAGAACATTCAAAAGGTGATGGAATCTCAAAATCATGCATGCACACTTAACTCAATCACCAAAAAGCTACTTTTTGTTGGATCATGTACAAAACCAAGAGAATATGTAGAATGTGGGCCAAAATCACAGGTATATTGTGATTTTCACCATTTTTAGTGATAACATGAGCGTGTTATTTAATCCTAAATTAACATATCTCTACTGGTTAATAACGCGCTCGCGTTATGAGAATTTTTTTTTTTTAAGCTTTAGATGGTACATTTATAGGGTAGAGGATTAAGGGTACTAGGGAGAGAGCTAGAGGGAGTGAGAGAGAGAGAGATACTTGAGAGAGGGAGATGAGAGAGAGAGAGGAAGGGAGTGAGAGAGATAAAGGAGGAAAGGGCTAAGGGTAGAGGGTAGAGGATTTAAGGGTGAATATTTTAAGGTTTACAATTAAGGGTAGAGGGGAGAGAGACAGATGGAGTGACTGAGAGGGAGAAACCTAAGAGAGGGAGAGGGGGTAGGAGGAAGAGGGTTGAGAGAGTGAGAGAGAGAGACCTAATAGAGGGAGAGGGGGTAGGAGGGAGAGGGTTGAGAAAGAGAGAGAGAGAGAGAGGGAGAGGGGTAGGAGGGAGAGGCTCTGTGAGAGAGAGAGAGATCTTAAAGAGGAGAGGGGTAGGAGGAGGCTGAGAGGAGAGACCCAATAGAGGGAGAGGGGCAGGAGGGGAGAGGGCTGAGGAGAGAGAGACCCAACAGAGTGAGGGTAGGAGGAGAAAAGGAGGAGAGCAGAGAGAGACCCCAAGAGAGGGGAGAGCAGGTAGGAGGAGAGGGTTGAGAGAGAGACCCAAGAGAGGGAGAGCTTAGTAGAGGGAGAGGGTTGAGAGAGAGAGAGAGA
>VDFB02021013.1:0-22570 GCA_007258455.2 Sequoia sempervirens | reverse complement strand
ATAGTCTTACTATTTCCTATGAACAACATATCATCCACATTCAGGGTAATAATAAGCACACGATCATTTTTCAATTTTGTAATACACACAATGATCAAATTTTGATCTCACAAATCCTAATGACAACACAAAGGTGTCAAATTTTTGGTACCACATTCTAGGTGATTGCTTCAAATCATACAGAGATTTCTTTAGCTTTCATACCAGTCTTTCTTTACCTTTTTCAATGAAGTGCTCAAGCTAGGACATATAAATTTCTTCTTCTAGCTCTCCATGGAGAAACGTTGTCTTCACATCCATCTGCTTGATCTCTAAGTCATCTACGATTGTAAGTGACAAAATAAATCTGATAGATGTCAGCTTAGCTAAAAGATTAAATTTTTTGATAATCAATTCCCTCCCCCTGGGAATACCCTTTCGCGAACAATCGAGATTTATACTTTTCAACACTCCCATCTAGACCAATCTTCTTCTTAAATACCCATTTATAGCTAATAGGCTTTCGCCCTTCAGGAAAAGGTACCAAATCCTAGGTTTCATTCTTCTTCAATGATGCCATTTCTTCATTCATGGCTTCCAACCAGGAATTTGAATTAGACATATTAATCACCTCTTTCACAATACTAGGCTCATCAGTGCTAGTAATCAAAGTATAGGAATAGTTTGAATCCAACATAGAAAATATATACTTATCAGGTTGACACTTTTCATGTGTAGACCTCCTCACAAGTTGAAGCTGAGGATGTGATTCTTCTTCTTCAGAACTCTCAAAGCTGCTAGAACTCTCCTTAGTTTCAGGTAAATTAAGTAGTTCCTCTTTTTATGGAGTTCAAGGGATTTCAACTACATCATACTTCTTTTCCTTTTTATCTATCTCTAACTGCATAGCAGCTACTAAAGGCTTTAGCTCACAAAAGATTACACTTCTATTGTACACAACCTTCTCAGTAATAGGATTCCAAAGCTTGTATCCTTTCACATGAATGCCATAGCCAATGAAGATACATTTAACATCCTTGTTCTCCAACTTTGATCTTTTATCATTTGAAACATATGCATATGCCTTACAGCCAAAGACACAAATATGTCTCAGAGAGGGCTTCTTACCAGACCATGCTTCCAAAGGTGTTTTTTCAACAAGAGCCGAACAAGGTGAACGATTTACCAAGTAACATGTTGTAGCCATAGCCTCAGCCCATAACTTTGGCTCTAGACCAGCACCGCTCAAAATAATTCTCCCTCTTTCCATCGGCATCCTATTTAACCTTTCAACAACTCCATTTTGTTGTGGAGTATAAGGTGTAGTTTTATGCCCTTTAATCCCATGGTCTTTGCAGTACCTTTCAAAATCTATAGAACAAAACTCACCGCCATTATCCATCCTCAAGAATTTGATTTTCCTTCTAGTTTGATTCTCTACCAAGTTTTTAAACTCTTTAAACTGAATGAACACTTCTAATTTACTCTTAATAAAGTATACAAATGCCCTTCTTGAATAATTGTCAATAAAAGAAAAATAATATCTAGACTTTGATAATGAAGGAACATTCACTGGACCAAATACATCAGAATGAACATAATCCAGTATACAAGAAGATTTATGAGGAATCAAATAAAAGGAAACATGATGTTTCTTTCCATAAATGCAATGTTCATAAAAATAAAACTCAAGGTTACAATCATCAAGCCCTTGAACAAGATTTTTATTTTTCAAGGTTTTTAAACCTTTCTCACCTATGTGAACAAGTCTATGATGCCATAGCATGGTCTTCTCTAATAGGAGTTTCACCTCCAAGGTATTTGCATCCAAAGGAACATCATTCTCCCTCTCTATACGAGCAGCTTTGCTTGAATTTACAAAGACATTGTTACATTAAACAGGATGTGCATCGAGCTTGTACAAAGTGCCTGTGCATACACCCTTAGCCAACACCATTGCACCTCTAGTCATCTTACAACCTCCACTCAGGAAAGAAACTTGCATGCCAGCATCATTCAACTTACTGATCGAAAGCAGGTTACGAGCCAAACCTGGTATGTGTAGTACATCACCAGTTGCTTTGGTTCTTCCATCAGGGAATTAGATTTTGATTCTTCCATGGCCAATATTTTCTAGGGTTGAATCACTTGCCAAGTACACATTTCCACCATCATACTTTTCATACTTAGTGAATCAATATCTGTGAGAAGTCAAGTGAAAAGATGCACCTAAGTCAATCAGCCGGACATCATCTAAGGCTTGAGTTTCCAAGGCTGCAATGAAAGCATCTACATCAATCTGAGAAAATTCATTGTCTAAAGAGTTATTCTTCTTCTTATTTTTCTCCTCCTTACAATCCTTTTGGATATGACTAGACTGTCCATAGTTCTAGCATTTCACCTTGGACTTTGATCTCCCTTCATATTTGGATTTAGACTTCTTTTCCTTCTTCTTTCCTCTCTCCTTTGATCTACCCAGAACAACAAGAGCCTCCTTGGCCATCTAAGAGGACTTCCTCCACATTTCCTCTAACATCAGCGAGGAAACCACGTCTTTCATCTTGAAATTAGTTGTTGTACTTCCAATAACCATTACCAGATGGTCCCAAGTTTCAGGTAAGGAACATAATAGAAGCATACAATGATCCTCCTCCTATATTTTCACACCCATAGACACCAACTGAGCAACAATCATGTTAAATGAATTTAGATGGTCTGCTACATATGCACCTTTTCCATCTTCAAGGAGTACAAATTTCTCCTCAAGAATAACTTATTCACCAAATACTTTCCTTGATAAATGTCACCAAGTTTCTTCCATAATGAAGATGCAGTATTCTCCTCATGGATGTTAAGGAGTACAAAATCAGCCTGGAAAAATTCCTACCAACCCTCTAGCTTTTCTATCTATGAGGTCCCAATCTTCTTGTTTCATACATTGTGGCATACTTCCAGACACAACAATCTAGAGGTCTCTATCCACCAACAAGACTTCCACTTTGAGTTTCCACAACTCAAAATTGCTACCATCAAATTTTTCAATTTCTACTCTTCCTGATGTACTTGCCATCTCAAATTGTAAACAAAATAATTAGTTATTCCTTTGCAAGACTCCCACTAAAAAAGGATTAGTGCAAAAAGCCAACCCTACTCACAAGGATAACAAAACTAGCCAGGCTCTAATACCACTTGTAAGGAAAGAAATAGTGCAAAAAAATGCCTTCCTAATGGAATTCCTCATAAGAGAAGTGCAAAAAACCTCATTTAACAATCTACATACATTTGAGATGCACATTCATAGAACAATAGGACAGACAAAAATAAATCACACAAATAGAGATAACACCAGACATATTTGAGAAAGCACTTACAAGAGAAAAACCCACCACACCAAGTAAAGTCACTTTGTATTATAGTAAATAAATAACATACAGAGTTACAAACTTCACTCTCAGATGTTAGCTCATAGCAGTATCCCCTTGATCGACCTCATTCATAGATAGTCGTTCACTATATTCATCTCACTATTACAATGCTCATTCAGAATACAATGAATTCTCTACAATCCATAATAGCCATTAGGGTTTCATTTAATATTGTTCCTTCACCGACAAGCTTCCTTTGACTTAGGTTACATGCACCACCATGTAGCACTCATCAAGCCGCCCTACATTAAATTTTAGTGATAGAGAATATTACTATATTTGCATTTTGTCAACTCCCGAATCAGAATATGCATTTAATGCAAATATATCACTAACAGAAAATAAAGCGTTTAGGAAATGATTGTTGATTTACAATAGCGATGTAAAATCAACAAATGAAATCATGCCATGTGTTGACACATCACTTGTCTATCACATTTGACTATCGCACGAAATTGTTAGCCATTCCTTATGGTCTTTCCACCATGCCACTACTAGCTATCCAGAAAACCCCCAAGGTATGTCGGTATCCCACGCTACCACTCAACCACCAAAAGACCTTTGAGGTATGGTAGTATCCATGCACTACTTCATCCCAGATTGAAGACTCTTGCAGTATGGCAGTATCACCACAGTACCGCCAGACAACCAAAAAGATCTTGTGGGGTGGCAGTACACCACGCTACCACCAAATAGCCAAAAAGATCCCATGGGGTGGCGATACACCGGGCTACCACCAGATAGCCAAAGGACCCCTGAGGTATGGTGGTACCTCGCGCTATTGTTAGACAGTCAAGAGACCCCCTTGGTATGGCAGTACCCCACACTACCACTAGATAGCTAGAGGGATCCCAGGGTATGGAAGTATACACCACACTATCGCACCTCTGCTAGAAGGTTCCCGTGGTATGGCAGCATATCGCTCTACCGCATCTCTCTCACAAACACCTAGCGGTATATAGGTAAAAGCATTCACACAAAGGGGAAATCCGCCAAGTCTTTAATAGAGGTTTAAGCTAGCTAGTTGAGGCACATTTTTGAACAAGTCATTCATTGTCATATTTCATTCATGCATCTCATTCTTAAACATTAGAATAGGGTTGCATTACATTTTATATTTCTTAATCTTAGACACACTTAAGGTTAGGATTCACATTCCTATTTACATGCATATTTCATTATTTCTATCAAGGTTTAATTACCAAACTAAGGGTTTGACCAAGGCAAACCCCCATAAGCAAATCAAGTCTATATTTTGTTTTGCAAATATTTTTACAAATTCAAATCTGGAAATCAATTTGGGAGAAAAGAGTAGGTGTTGAAGTGAAAATCTAAACTTTGAATTTCCAAAAAAGTAGAATGAGACTGATTCGCTAGAAGTTGTGAATGAATCTAACTACAGTTGTTTTTCAATATTTTTGTAGATTCAGATACCCTTTTTCTAGAAACATGTTCTTGTGCAGAAATCTAGATTTGGGACTTATTCACTTAGACTGGTTTATGAGTCCTATTAGGTCAAAAATTCAAGTTTTTTGAATGTTTCAGAGCTCATTTAAGTCTACTTCAGATTCCCTGATGCACACATTTCATCTTACAACTTTTTGTTTGGTTTTATTTGTATTTCTAGGTCATTTAGTGAAAGATTGCATTGAATTAGGGTTAAGAATTGCATTTTTCTTTCCAAGCCCGAGCTTGGTGGTGAACCCCTCATTAGTTTACAATTAGCCACTTGGAAAACCCTATTGCAAGATCTCTTTCTCCTTTGCATTGAGATCTCTAGGGTTAAATCCTTTAATGAAATAATTGGAAAGTGGGTGTTCTCTATGTCCTAAGCTATACAATAGCATTCAACCCCATTTTCCATTATTTCACCTACCGGCACTCCCAAATCTCTTTGATGCCACTCGTTGGTAATGCATTTAGTTTGTGAGAGTGTCAAAGGGAAATATGATAAGGTCCCATCAAAGTATCCTTGTCACACTGATGAGCAAATCCCTTAAAACCTAGAACACCAGAATTTTCTCATGAATGCTTGCAAACTTCCATACTTAGTGAATTCAAACTATTTTAGCCCTTATTGGAGAAGAAATAACTCAGATTGATGCAATATTTTCTGTGCACCCTAGATGCTTCTATATTAGACACCCAAGGTAATTTGAAAATTAACCCTTTCACTCTTCAAGAGTTAGAGGAAAACCAAGATGGCTAACCTCTAATTCAGACAACCATGCTGAATCTTCAAGAGGCCTTCCTCTCCATTTTACCAAATATTCTACATATTGCATGTTCCTTGTGTTCCTCACCACATGACTATCCATAATTTATTCAATCTCTTCCTTTTTTGAAGTAGGTGTTGGAATGCTCCATTGTGCCTCAGTCAACTCAGGCTCCTTATCTCGTTCATGGTACTTTCTCAAATTAGAGACATTAAACATAGGTGAAACATGAATCTCACTTAGAAACTCTACCTCATACACATTACCTAAATCATTGTTCTACAGGGTCTTGCATAGTATGAACTTCTTCATCTTCAACTTGTTGTATGTTCCAACTAGAAACCTCTCCTTCCACAAATGAATCATGATTTCATCACCTACCTAGAACTCCTTATACCTTCCTTTTTTATTTCCCTTAGCCTTCTACTATGTATCCCTCCTATGGATATGTTTTTTAACCTCTTCATGTAAATTTTTTAGATGTTTAGAAAAATCCTTAGCTTCAACACTACTCTTCTCTCCCTTATCCATATTCCTCAATTTAGAAGAAGTTCTAGGACTATACCCATACACAATCTGGAATGGTGATTTACAAGTGCTCCTATTGGTAAAATTGTTGTAAGGAAATTCTACCTTTGGAAAAATCAAATACCATCCCTTAGGTTTTTCACCTACTAAGCATCTTAGCAAATTACCCAAACTCCTATTCACCACCTCTATTTTTCCACTAGACTATTGATGGTGTGTTGAACTAAACTTCAAATCAGTGCCTTCTTCTTCTTCCACAATGTCCTCTAGAAATACCCTACAAACTTGGTATCCCAATCTGAAAGTATGCTCTTGGGTAGACCATGTAATCTTACCACCTTTTTGAAAAATAATTCTGCAATATGAACAACATCACTAGTCTTATGACATGGAATGAAATTGTAAGGTAGGGGGACCAACCACACTAAGGCTCTAAGTCACATAGAGTCAAGAGCATAGGGATTCCCTAAATTACCTCAAGCTAAGCAGATGTTTTAGGTCAAGGATACAGAATGCAAAGCACTCTCAAGTGATTTTGCCACTCTACTATTCTAAATTCTTGGATGAGACTAGATGATCGGTTTCTGGGCAGACTATGCATCATAGGGCCTCTCTAACAAGGAACAACAACAATTCGAGATGACAATGCGACCGCGATGGCATCTATTTAGGGCCACAAACGTCTATATAATTTTAGAAAGTGGAGAAAAGTGCAGTCTGAGGGTTTTAGAAAAGACCTACTAATGGTTTATCCAATGAGTTTTAACATGCTAAATAGAATAATGAATAACTAAATGTAAGCAATAACTATGAAGATGATAAGGAAGACAACTAAAGCAAAGGCGACAAAGTCCAACTCATTGAGAATCTAGTTTGCAAGCAAGCTCCATCCACACACACACCTACACATCCAAGAGAGGAAAAATGTTGGGGTTGTATAGGGGTTTTCCTCAATAAATCCCTTGCTTTTGTGTTTCTACCTCCACAAACAGCTAGGAAAGCCACAAAATAGAAATTGCAGTAAAGAGAACAATAATACCAAACAGTCACAACAACATTATGCTATGTAAATAAAGAGGCAATGATATGGAAATGGACAAATAAAACAATATCACCTTCTCAATCAAGATTCTCTTAAGCACGTAAATGAGGTTGCAGGCTTGTTGAGGTCTACGCTGCCATAACAACAAAGAAGCAGTATCGTAGGACACCAAGTTACAACTCCAATGGTGGAAAAAGTGTAGCAAGATGTGTATAATATGGATTGAAATGCTCAAAGGATGCTAAAGAAATCAAGCTAGTTTGCAAAGGACCATGAATTTCCAAAGAGATGAAGTGAATGAGCAAGATAGGCATTTGAAGATCAAAATGGGAGGGAAAGAGCCAGTTTTGGGCTAGCTGGTCGAGACAAAGGTGTTACATTTAGTCCCCAATGAGGAGTGTAACATCCCTGCAGACTCCAGAGGTAGGAATCTGTTAGGGATGGGAGTGCACCACATAGACGTCTGCAAGCCATGCTTCCATCCTCGACGAAAATTCCCCCACTAACAAAAAAAACAAGCTCCAAGTGGATGCATTATAGATGGGTGATGTGGAATTCCTTATTCAGGTTTGATTTTCTAAGGTGGAGGGATGCAAAAGGGGAATTTGCAAGAGGGGTACAAATTCACTTCATACATTTTCCCCCACTTTAGCGAGCATGAGTGTCAACCAATGTTTAGTAAAGTAGATCATAGAGTTTATAAATGTGTAATTGAACCATCAAGGAAGAAGACTATAATCTAGCGAGCTCAAAAGTGTAGGGCATGAAAAGAACTCCATAGGTACTATCTCCTAAGGAGGTTCGAAGAAAGGACTCTATAGATCCTCAGAATGATAGAGTTGAAAATAGTATACTAAAGGCCCACAGACCAATGATGGATGAATCTTGCAAGATGCAAGTGCTTCACAGGCCCTTGAACTTGCAAAGAAGGCACCCCCTTAGGTGCTCTCTATTGGAGGAAGATTAGTGTAAGGGGACTTCGTAGAGTCAGAATAGAAAGCGGCTTCATAGGTGCACCTACAAAGCAACATGTTAATCCATAGATAAAACCTGTTAGAAAACAAAGAGTAGTCACATAGGAAAACAAGTAAACAGTCATGCAGACAGTCAAAAAATTGAAGGAAGAAATTTTGAAGGGCTCCCTAGGGAACCCTCCAAAATAAAAGGGGTCCACTCAAGGGACGTGCTATTTGAAAGTGTAAGCATATTTTTCATAAATCAATTCAACATCAAGGAATCCTTTCAAAAGATGTTCAATTTATCATTGAATTCAAAAGGAAGAAAATTCCCCTCATGAAGGGAAGTTTAAGGCTTCTCCTGTAGGAAAATTTTCTCCCTCCTTGCAGGAAAGTTCTTCAATTTCTTTCTTTACAAACCCATGACGAAGGAAACATGTTCTGCTAGGGGTCCTTGTTGAGAATGCGATTTTTGAAAAAAAAAGTTGGAAATATTTTTGAGAAAATATTTGTTGGCTATTGAGTTAATTTTCTAAAAATAAAAGTGACATGATAGCCCTTTGTTAGGATGGTACGTGCTCAATGTAGAGGCACGTGAAATCCTAAGGAGAGAAAAGAAAGAATGAAAAAGTGATGTTGTGGCATGTAGAACATAGCGATATGTCATCGTGGTAGTGTTTTCACACACACGAGGGACAACACATGAGCACCACAACATCACAAAGCAAGAATGAAAGGTAAGAGGACAAAAAATGCAAAAGAGAACAAAAAATTATGAATGGGAGTCACAAGGGGGATCTGATATTTCAGGGTTAGCGCTACTCATAAATATATATAAGTATAATAGTAGTATATTAATAATCTGTCATCAGCCCCATACTATATTAGATCATATCAAGAATGCACAAGAACACAAAATAAAAATAAAAAATTTGGTCAACATGGAAGGGAAGCCTAAATTCCCCCAACACTTTGCATCATCCCTAATTGTTGAAAATAAGTACACATAATAGAGTAAGAATGATGTAACAAATAGAGGAAGTTGTGTGACACATAAGCACTCCTGTATCCAAGAACCTATGATGATGAAAATGGTCATCTAGGAACACATAATGCAAGCATGAGGGAACACAAAAAAACACAAAATCTACACTAAAGATAAAGAAGAGGCCCCCTTAGAACTCATCAACCAAGAGGTCATTGGCCTCCCAATTGAGATCATTATATGGGGAAGGTGGACAAGCCTACAAGGGTGGAATAACAAGGGGGAACCCTCCAACCCCCCCACAATAAGAGCCAAGGAAGAAGGCCTCACGAGGTCTTCTCTTTTTAGTTCTTGTGGGGTAAAGGTCAACAGCTTCATAAAGATCGCTAAAAGGGCCAAGACCTCCTATAAATATTTAAACATGCACTTCACAGGAATTCCATGTGTTTCCTCAACAGATGAGGGAGGCAACACCCAAGATTCACTACTAGGCTCATCAAGTGAGTTGGGAGTAGTGACAAACTCTGGGGATGTCAAAACTTCTTCCGTCACTAGAATGACACATGCTAATATAGAACCACCTTCTGAAAAAGGTGGACTCCTCTTTTGACACCGGAGTATGTGCATGATAATGATGCACCGAAAAGTGGCAATATGATGGGTATGTGGCTGACAACATTTTTTTTACCAAAATTGACTTAAACGAAAAAGTGTTTTAAAGGAGACTCTTAGCTTTCCACCAATATAAATTATACTTTACTTTGAATTTACTAAGTAATTATTAGTCATTTTCTATTCAAATTACGACTAAAGTCCTAATTGATAGAATAATTGAAAAACATCTACAGCTTTCAAATGATATCACATTTTTTGAATCTAAAACATGTGTCACATTTTATGCTTTGCATACTATAGATTAAAAAATAAAACGAATTTCATGAAGCCTTTGACCAACTCTAAGGTGGTTAGGATTACATAAGTTTTTATATTTTTAAAATTTGTAATAAAAATTCATAATTAACTATTTGGCTACGGAAAAAAAAATTACAAAAAAATATGCATCAGGACATGAGTCGCCTACTTATATCTAAAATATTATAAAAAAATATTATCATTCTTTATTGTGATTAGGTGGTCGATAGACACCTACTTATTTTTCCCTAAAATTTAAGTACTAATCGCAGATTGAAATTTCAACTTTTCACCAAATAGATTTTATTTTTTAAACAAACCTAGTAGTAGCTTTAGAAACTACATTCAATTTTCTATAGATTCTATTCTTAATGATTTTTAAATAATATAGATAACTTATTCAAATTTTTATGTCAAGTTGCCTAACTTTGATTTTTCTGAATTTTTTGCCACTTCAGGGTCTATTTTTTCCATGATGATCCTACACATACCCACCAATTACTAGCGGGTTCATCCTCCATCTTCTATTTTTTCAAAGGATGCGAGATCCCCACAATCAAGGAAAAAGGAACAGAGGAGTAACTGAAACCATATTAACATACACTGAGGGTTCAGGAGAAGCATCAAAGGGGTCAATAATCAAGTTTGTAGGATGGGACAAAAATTGGTTTGTGTAAATCTGCAACTCACTATTGGCCTTCACTACTGACTTATTTGTGTTATGATTTTTCCCATCGAGATGGATAACACCGTTGTAGATGCAATCATGTATCACATGATGTGGGTGCATACAAAACTCAATATGATGCCCGTTAAATCGATGGTGCTAACAAAAATCATTCCCATTGTACCAATTAGGATAAGGTTCCTTTAGATGTAATGGATTTTCCAAAGTTATGATCTTATCCTTTAACAACTTTTGTAGAATAGAAGAATAATATTCAACTAACTAAATAAAATTCGTTACATTTGAGGCTATGATTTTTACTCATGAATACATTTGTAACAACTTTTCCTAATTCCCGAGATGGACACAATAGGCTTTCCATCAAAACAAGAGTGTGAGGAGGAACCCTCAAATTGAACCATCATTTGTTGATATTCTCATAGTGCAGCACACAAATGTACAAAAAAAATGGTATTTCATTAGGGAAAACTTCTCCTATGAGGATCGCTATAGGTTTCCTTTGAATACCTTCTACACATCCGAGTCAAGTAGCGGGTATGAAATTTTCCAAAAGAATGCTTGGTATCAGGCTATGAAGTTAGTTATCTTCTCATTTTCTCCCTGCTTACATCAGATGAGATCCAAGAAGGTAATCTTTGGACCGATGCTAGCCTAGAATTGATGGAGAAACTGACTAGCGAGTTGATTAAATGAGAATATATAATTATCAAGCAAGTTAAAGTACCACTGAAGTATTGTGTTCTTGATAGATCAAGGAAAGAGTTATGCCATTACAACATCGTGATGACAGAAATTCACACACATGGTGTTGAACACTGACACATGTGTCTATGGATCCCCTTTACAACCATACTTTTCAAGCATAGGAATCTCCATTCCTTGCAATAAAGGAGTACTCAAGATCTCCACCGATAATGGACTATGTTAGAAGAAAGGTTGGAAAATATGTTTGGTAGAGGCTTGAGAAAGGCTCTCAACTGGTTTTGAATTCAACCCATGTTTTGAAGAGCATTCAAAATAGGGTCAAAGGATGATAAAGACCCAGTGGAACCTCCCCTAGAACCACTACCACCAAAACCACCTCTACAGCCACCACCACCAGGAGGACCCCTACTAGAGCCACCTCCACTACAAAAGCCACCACCATGGCCTCCACTAGAGCTGCCTCCACCAAAGCCACCTCTGCTACCAAATCCACCACCACTCATTCTACCAGATCCCCCACCACCAAGGGCAATATGAGGGGTGAAGCTAAAACCAAGGGGTACTCTAATCGCCTTGATAGTAGGGGGCCTCTCAACAATTGAGGAAACCCAAATTGAGGGGCCTATTTTGGCCATGCATACAGACGTAGTAGGCATCATGACACCTATTTTTTTCTCATAGGCATCGAGAACCTTCCCTTGGGTAGTACCCCATCTAGTGATATAAAAAGGGATGTATGATTCAGTTATATCAGTGAGGACGCATAAGAACTCTATACCTATCCAATCCTTCCCTAACATGTATTTCAGCTTGCTAGCAAGCCTAGTGGCTCTCGCCATATTTGATGCTTGCTCGAGATACTTCACAAGGCCCTACAACATCCTATCTAAGGCCAAAATATTTTTCATGGGAATATGAATAACATCATCCTCATCCACAGATGAAGTTGTGGGGGATGCTAGAGGAGTGGGTACACAAGTGGTCTCACCAATGAAACCCATCTCATCTATGAGACCTGTGGAAAAGCCAGTAGTATAACTAAAAGTGATCTTCATCTTTTCCATTAGGAAGTGTCATATAATTCACCTAACAACATACTTGGAAGTCACAGATTGAGTTGTGATTCTTGTAAACCCTCACAACACCCAAGTGTAGTCTAGCTACCAAGTGTGGAAGAAAAAGTTTCAATGCAAAGAAATAGATAGACGTTGTTCACATTGGGTTCACCAAAATGTAAGGTAGGGGGACCAACCACACTAAGGCTCTAGGTCACAGAGAGCCAAGAGCAGAGGGTTTCCCTAGCTTACCTCAAGCTAAGTGAATTTTTTAGGTTGAGGATAGAGAATGAAGAACACTCTCAAGTGCTTTTGTCACTCTACTGATCCGAGTGCTTGGATGAGACTAGACAAGTCAATTTATGGGACTCAAGCCATACATTCGACAAATCTCTACCCAAGGCTAGTAGAATGGATTAGGTATGATAGAATGGCACACTCGCGTCTCTCTAGGGTGTTGGCATCTATATGGCCAAAAGTGAAAAAGTATAGTACAAAGTTTAGAAAGACCAACTAATAGTTTAGTTAATGAGTTTTAATGTGCTAGAAGTAATGATAAATAATAAAATGTAAGAAATAACTATGAAGATGATCAAGAAGAAAACTAAAGAAAAGATGATGAAGTCCAACTCATTGAGAGTCCAATTCACCAGGAAGCTCCACACACAACTAAGAGAGGAAAAATGTTGGGGTTGTATAGGGGTTTTCCTCAGTCAAACCCCTACTTTGGTGTTTCCACCTCCATGGATAGTCAAGAAAGCCATGAGATAGAAAATACAATAAAGAGAACAATAGAAAAGAATACCAAATAGTCCCAACAACATTATTCTACGTAAATCAAGAAGCAATTCTATAGAAATGGAGAAATGAAACAACATCACCTTCTCAATCAAGGTACTCTCAAGCACATAAAGGAGGCTACAATCTTGGTGAGCTCTACGTTGCTACAACAATGAAAAAGGAGTTCCTCGGGACACCAAGTTACAACTCCAAAGATGGAAAAAGTGCAACAAGATGTATAGAAGATGGATTCAAATTGTCAAAGGATGCTAAAGAAATCAAGCTAGTGTGTAGATGATCAAGAGTTGCCAAAGAGATGAAGTGAATGACAAAGGCATTTGAAGATCAAAATGGGAGGGAAAGAGCCATTTTCAGGCCAGCTGGTTGACACAAGGTGTTATATTTCATCCCCAATGAGGAGTGTAACATCCTTGCAGACTCCAGAAGCAATATTCTTTTAAGGACAACAAGGCACCACACAAACCTCCATGTGTCACTCTTGTGTTTTTGACAAAAACTCCCCCACCAACAAAAAAACAAGCACCGAGTGGATGCATTGTGGATGGGCTATGTGAAATTTCTTAGTCAGGTTTAATTTTCTAAGGTGGAGGGATGGAAAAGGTGAATTTGCAAGAGGGGTCTAAATTCACTCCTATACAAAAATGTGCCATTTTTGAAAATATGTCTACCACCACAACTATGGAATCATGACCTCGTTGTGTCCTTGGCAAGCCAAGAATAAAATACATGCTGATGTCCTCCCATGGCTTCTCTAGTACAAGTAACGACTGATATAATCCAATATTCTAACTAATTCCTTTCTCTTTTTGACATACTCTACAATTTTGTACAAACTTCTTTAGGTCCTATTGTAATTTCTTCCAATATTAATGCTCACTCACAACAACAATCATCTTATCCAGACCAAAATTTCCATCTAATCCACCACTATGTTTCTCCTTGATCAAGTTTTCTCTCATGGAACTCCTTGGAATGCACAAGTGATTCCTTAAAAAAAACATGTCATCTTGGATTGTAAAATCCAACCATCTCATCCTATCCATAGTGATAAGCTCCATCCAAGCTTTCCAAGCCTCTACAAAATTAGGATCACTAGGATACAAATGCTTGAGTTCATTGAACCCAAGAACTTCAATCTACATTTTTGTTAACAAATATGCAACTTTTCCAAAATTCAACCCATTTCAAATGCCTTTGATTTAACTTTCTTGGATTGTTTAGATACTATAAAGCCTGATGATCAGTAAATAAAATAAATTCTTTCAAATGGTGGCAAGTAATGTATCCATTTCTTCAAAGCTTGAACTATGGCATAAAACTCCTGATCATAAAAAAAAAATTCTTGGCATCATTCAAATTTTCACTAAAGCAGGCAACAGGTTTACCTTCTTGGCTTGAAACAACTCCAATGACACTATCATTGGCATCATATTCTATCTAAAATACTTTATTGAAATATGGAAGTACCAAAACAAGTTGCTTTGTAACTTTCTTCTTCAACAAATCAAAACTCTTTGCCGCTCATGCACTCCACTTAAACTCTTTTCTATTCCCTCTCATTATTTCCATCATGGGTGCACAAATACTACTAAAACCTTTGATAAAATTCCAGTAAAAACTTGCTAGACCATTAAAATATATTACATATGTAGCAATCCTTTGTGTAGGCCATTCAATAATAGCTTTTACCTTCTTTGGATCCATCTTGAGACCCTTTGTTGAGATCGCAATTCCCAAGTATACCAACTTGCATTTTACAAAACTACACTTCTTCAAGTTGATTAACAACTTTTATTCCCTCAGCTTCTCAAAAAAATTATATGCATCAGATGCGCATTCAATGTCTTACTGAAAATCAAAATGTCATCAAAATAATCAATAACGAACTTACCTAGAAATTATTTCTATACCTCGTTCATGAGGCCCATGACTGTTCTTAATGCATTGGTTAGCCTAAAAGGCATGACTAACCACTCGTTCAAACCTTCTTTGGTTTTGAAAGCGATCTTCCATTCATCTCACTGTCTTATTCAAATCTGGTGATAACCACTTTTTAGATCTATCTTTTTGAACTACTCAGCTCCACTCAAACAATCCATGATGTTGTCCATCCTTGGCAAGGGAAACCTATACTTGATAGTAATATTGTTGATGGCTTTGGAATCTATACACATCCAAAATTCCCCATCCTTCTTAGGTTCCAATACTATAGGTACTACACTAGACTCAAACTCTCCCTTATCAATCATTTCCACAATAGTTCTTGCAGTTGTTTATTCAATTCTTTATTTTCTGATGGAATCATTCAATAGGCTACCTTATTTGGAAAACTATCTCTAGGAATCAAATTCATCTAATGATTGATCTTCCTTACTAGAGGAAAACCTTTAGGTATGTTATCATAAACAATACCCTAAAACTCTTTCAACAAATATAAAACTTTTATAGGTACATCACTATCACCTTCTTTATCTACTCTAGGGACTAGTACAAAACACATATGCTCATGTCTCATACCTTCTAGGAATTTTCTTCCATCAACCAAAATAATTCATGCATTACTACATACCTTTTCTCCTACATCCTTTAGGGGCTTTAACTTATGTTGAACACCATCCTTGGTCAAAGAATAGGTGTTAGTGTGTCCATCATGCACCGCTCCCTGATCAAACTATCACATTCTAACTAGCAACATATAGATAGACATCCATAGGTATGATATCACACGAAACCTTAGGGTATGTGCATGATCACCATGGAAAAAAAGGCCCTTAAGTGGCAAAAAACTCAAAAAAATAAGAGTTAGGCAACTTGATGTAAAAATTCCAATAAGTTATCTATATTATTTCAAAAATATGTAAGAATAGAATTTGTAGAAAATTGAATGTAGTTTCTAAACTACTAGGTTTAAAAACAAAAACTATTTGGTGAAAATTTGAAATTTTAATGTAATTTAAATTTTAGGAAAAATAAGAAGCAGGTGTCCAGCTTAACCACCCTAACCACAATAAATGATAATATTTTTTATAATATTTTAGATATAAGTAAAGGACTCATTCCCGATGTGATACATAATTTTTCTAGTTTTTTCCAAGTAAATAATTAATTATGAATTTTTATTACAAATTTTAAAAATATAAAACCTATTTCTGACCACCTTAACTTGTTCAAAACTTCGGAAATTGACATTTTTATTTTTAATCCTATAGTATGTGAAGTATAGAATGTGATGCATGTTTCAGATTCAAAAAATGTTATACAGCTTTGAAAGTTATGACGTTTCAACCAACCTATCAATCAAGACTTTAGTCATAATTCAAATAGAAAATGAATAATAATTATTTATTATATTCAAAGTAAAGCATAATTTATATTGGTGGAAAGTTGAGAATCTCCTTTAAAAACCCTTTTCATTTCATCAATTTTGGGTAAATAAAAAATCACCAGCCACATGCCCTACACATACCCATCATATTGCCACTTTTTGTCCCATCGTGACCCTGTACATACCCCTCATCCTTATAATCACCAATATTAAACTTTATCAGACATTTCTCATTCACCAAATCCATTTTTCCCTTCTATAACCATGCAATCTGATATGGACATGGATGTCTTCTCCTTTTCATTTGTAACCTAGTGACCATTTCCTCTAACACAAGATTGTGAGTGCTACCTCCATCAATGATAACATTGCAGACCTTACCTTCACACTTATAGCGAGTGTGAAAAAAATTATTTCATTGGTTTGGTTCCTTCTCCTCGTTCAGTAAGGCTTTTCTAACAACAAGGGACTCGCCCCTTTTAGCATCTTTAGACTATGAAGATCAAGCATCTTCATCCACATGAGCAACTCATGCATTTCCTTTAGGTATTCCATTTATCCTTCCTTGATGTTGAGGGAACTCATAAGCCTTATGTCTTGGACTTCTCTACCTTAAAAATGTGTTCCTCTAAAACCTCCTCTTCCTGGTCTTCTTTTAGATCTTCCCCTGCCTCTTTTGTCTCCACTATTTTGATCATGCAATTGATATGAGTCATGTATTTTTTTATCTCGAAAGTTACTATATCCTTCATCTTTCCTTTGATCTCCACTTTAGCCTCCAAATGGCCATCTACCAGTCCTTTCACTCCGGCCTCCACCTCTTTGTTCCCTTTCAAATCTTTTGTTCATTCATTCTTCAACTTTCAAGGAGAACTGATAAGCGTCCTCAATGGTGGTGTGCCATAGAAATATGGCCCCTTGTCATTTTCATGGCCTTTTAGGTCATTTTCATGGTGTTTCATCTATTTTACTTTGATTATTTGTTGTAACATGGCTTGAACATGCATATTTAGGTACTAAAATTCAAATAACATCTTGTGAAGGTTTTGTGAAGTGTTGTAAAACATTTCTACATTCTTCTAGACTCTATTCATTACAATTTACCTAAATTCACCTTTTCATCATTAAACAAGTTGTATTTTTAAGTGTTGTAAAGTCTTGTGTAAAGATTTCATGCTTTTCTAGGCATAACTTCACTATTTACCCCTTTCTTATGCTTTATTTGGTCCCTTTATACCCTCATATGCTTTAATTAAGTGTATTTTTGAATGTAAGCTTGACAAACAACATTAAATACATGATAATTCCCGACAGCCATTTTCAGGTCCTAGGTGGGACCCATTCACCATGGGTGGCGAATGAGTCCCCCTTGGCTCCAAATTCAAAAAATTTAAAATTTCCTTTCAGGTTTTTATTCAAAAACACTTGATGTTGGCTCGCGGATGAGGTACATGAACAGGTAACTAAGGTACAAGATTGTATAAATAAGTGATTTTCAATTCCTATTTACATATCTCCAAATTTCATTCATTCAAGCATTCATTCACTCATCTCAATCATTCAAGAATCTTACAACATCTTATCAAGAAATATTGAAGCACTTTGTCATATCCATTGACATTACTTTAGATTTGCATCATCAAGGGTTTGGTAAGTTGATAAAAATAACATGTTTTTAGTTTATCATTCTCTTTCATTTCATTGTTTCATTAAGGGTTTGATTAGCAAAAGTGGGCTTGGACCAAGGAAAACCCCCATTTGCTAACCCTCAATCATCATTTTTCCCTATTACATGTGTGTTTGGAAACATTTTCTATAGATTTAACAAGTTTTCGTGTTGATGATTGGTCAAAAATTCAACTAGGTGCTTTAAGTCAAATTAGCTATATTTCAAGCTTGGAGAAGGTTTTCTATCTATTTCCTGCAAAATTAACTTTAGTAACCCAACATGTAGACATTTGTAAATTTGGTGTTGTAGATTTGTCTACTGATTTATCAGAATTTTGGGAGAAGACTGGTTTGCCACCAATGGTGAATGAATCCCACCTTAAGATTGAAAAAATCTGAATTTTTTCATATTCTAGATCCCAATAGTCAAAACCTACTTCCCACACTTTTCACTAGTAGCAAGACTAATTCTCGCCACCCTGGGCAAATGAGTCCAACTGTGAAATTTTTGTAATTTCAAACAACATTCATGACATTCTAGATTCATCAAATCTTTCCTTGGTGCACTTTTTTTCATCCTATTTCTTTTTGTTCTGCATTATTTCATCATTTAGTTCATTGTTTGCATATCACGGTGTGTTTTCAAACACATTTTAAATCTTAGTTTTTCATTCATATTCATTCGTTTAAGTCACTCACTTGCATTTAGTTCATCTCATTTAACTTAGACAACATCATACATAACATAATTTCAATGAACCCTTATCATTTTTGGGCCCTATCTCTCACGTTTTAGGTGAAAAACCCTTAGAAGAGCTAGAGAAGTCTATAAGAACCCAAAAATCTACGGTTCAGGCGGTTATTATTGCCAAAACGGATAAGTTGATATAATGAGCAAATTTATCCTTATTTTTCTTAAAATGTCCTATTCGAATTAGGACATTGTGAAATTCATGTGTATTATTTCACCATCCTTGTTCCTTGTTTCAAGGGTTGCATCTTCTTGAGTAGTTCCAACTCATAATCAACTAGAATAAATTGCTTCTTCAGTTTTGTCACCATTTTATCCAATCTAGAAATATTCTATTTCCCTTGCATAGATGCACAAATTATCCTAATTGATATCATGCACTTGATTCTTCCTTGATCATTTCTTTACTAACCAAATAATTGAATAATCTTTATTTAATTAATTCATCAAAATTCATCCTTTAATTAAATAAATCAACTTTATTTAATTAAATCCTAATGTTCTCTCTTTGATTAAATAAATCAAATTTATTTAATTAAATCCTAATGTTCTCTCTTTGATTAAATAAATCAACTTTATTTAATTAAATCCTAAATGTTCTCTCTTTGATTCAATAAATCAACTTTATTTAATTAAATCCTAATGTTCTCTCTTTGATTAAATAAGTCAACTTTATTTAATCAAGTCTTGATGTTTTTTTTTTTTTAGACTGCAGGAATTGGGTAGCACGACCCCCTATAAATTGTAGTGCGCCTAGTAAATTTTTTAACGTGACCGGCAGCACTAGCACGACACGCCCTCCCGTACCACTAGAGTGGGAAAGACTAGACCTCGTGACCAACCTCCTGCAACAGGAAAGATATGTTTTCATTTAAATTAATAAATCAAATTTATTTAATTAAATTACTAATCTCCCAACTATCCTCTCATTTGATTTAAATAAATTTAAATATCTAAATCAAATGTCAAATCAACTAATACCATCTAAGTTAATTTATCACAAATTAATTAACTCCTAAATCCTCCACTCCTCTAGCTTTTGCAAGTTGCACATGTAAGTCAAATTATTTGATTTACTAATTATTCTCTTTCCATACAAATATGGAATATTCTTGGAATATTCCACTTATTTAAATTCTACCTCCCAAAGGACGTTTATCCTCCAACTTGTTATTAAAACCTCTTACATGTCCTCTACTTGAGCTAACTTGGCATTAATTCCTCTTACATCCCTCCTTACATGAGTCACTTCTTCAAATTCAAATTCCACCTACATGCATTTAACATGCACATTGTTCAAAATGTGCTCCACTCTCCTTCATTAGCATGTTGACAAGTGGCACAATTCCATTGGTTCAAATTGTAATCCCACATTCTTCCTATTCTTCAATCCCCCATCCTTCTTCATTATAAACAAAGGCCTTCTCTATTGATTTAGGATCCAAATTTTGATGCAAGGTTATTATCCACAAGTTTATGCAAGTTCCTTCACATTCTCATCCAAGTCATCATATAATTCATCATCCATAGCTAGGTTATTGGAATTTTTCATCAAGAATCAATCAATCATCATCAAGCTTATCAAGGAATTGGGAAAGGGCTTCTTTCAACACCAAAGAAGCACTGATTCCCCTATGGGATGCTAGTTTGAGCATTCGAATGACATTTCATTATCTTTTATTTGAGATTTTATGTTGTTTTCTTGTTATTATGCTTGAATGAATTTCATAGGGAATGTTTGGTATAAACTTGTTTGAGGACTAATATTTGTTTGTTTGTCCATGCTTGAATAGGTCTAGGCTGAAGTGTTCACATTTTGGTGCCCACTGTGGGGCCTAGCCCTATTTTTAATATTTTTTTCTTGCAAGTTTCATCAATAGGTCCATTCATGAATTCCAATGTAGTGCATCCACTATCTATTTCAACACATTGGTGATGAATTTTGGTGCATCAAAGCCCTATTATAGCACATCCACAACCTAGACTAGCACATTTACCTCATGTTTCAGTGCATATACAGGATATTTTAGTGCATATGCTCTTTGTTTTAGCACATATGCTCTCTGTTTTAGTGCATATGCTGTCCTTTTTAGTGCATATGCTCCTTTTTTTTAGTGCATATTGTAATACCCCTCATAACTATTTGGACTTGTTATCTTTCTATGATTTTGCTTGATACTTTGAGACTGTGATTGTTATTACTTATTGTTTGGTTTGGTGATGTTAATTTGATTTTAGTAATACATTGGGATGCAGTGGTTTAGTAATTAGTGTATGATGTGATCAGTTGGTTAGAATTGTTACTTTATATCTAATGTTGTATTTATTAGTATAGCTTTGGTCAGAGGATAGTGTAGCACCACTCATTTACGACTACCCTTCTATGCTGCAATTCCTTCTCATGATATCATCTTTTCGATTATATATATATATATATATATGTATATATATGTTACTTGGCGTTTGTTGGTATGTAGGAATTGCAAGAATAAAGTCTTGATTCCACCTGTTTTGATAGGACAGGGTGAGCATTAAATTAACCTAACAGGTACAATGTTGAAAAAGGTAGTTGATAAGGAAGTGTCCCCGTCCCAAGTCCGTCATCCCATTGTGAGTTCTGTTGTGTCATGATTGAGGTTTTGTCCTTATCTTTGTATTGTTAAATTGTGGATTAATTATTTTATTTACGGTTAGTGGTTATTTAATTAATCTTTATTTTATAAGATTAATTAATGATGTTTTGTTGCTTTGATTAATTGCAAATAGTAAAATATTGAATTTTAAATATATTGTAAATTTAAAAGTTATTTAATTTATCAAAAGTTTAAGAAATTAATTTAAACAAATATTGATGATGGGAATTATATATTATATTTTTCCTAATATTAAATTAGAAAAAATCTGTAGAGAATATCTTGAGAAAATAATTAATGTTTAATTAAAATTGTGAGATAAGTGTGCTTTTAAAAAGCAGGAAAAGAACCAATGATTGAAGAGGATTTCTGAGGAAAAAGATGATGAGCTTTATTGATTATTATTTATTTTTATTATGAGAGATTTTTTACACACACAAAGGTTTTTGCTAGTTTTTGTCTGTAAAAGTAATGAAAAATAGTTTTTTTTGTGCTTCTGGGTAAAAAAGAATTGTTTGGAAGAAAAGATTGATTTAGAAGAGAGCTAAAGGCAAGAAATCAAGAAGAAGCTATAGAGGGGATTCTACATCGAATGAAGGACTCCAGGTTTTTTTAATTGTTTTAATTTATTGTTATTTTATTGTTCTATAAACAAAATTTGGTTTGCTCTATTTGAAAAATTCATTGAAAGAAGTTCTGTGATTTGAAATTTGTTCGTATGAAACCCTTGAATCTTCTATGGAAAAATTTAGTAAATATTTTTGAAGTTCTTCAATATAGTTTGCTACTAAAATTTATTGTTTGAAATAAAAATCATTTTATTATTGGGTGGATTTTGCATGCCCAAAATTAAATTGTGTGTGATATAAAATAGATTGTTCTTTTAATTTGATTATAATTT
>VDFB02021012.1:0-11113 GCA_007258455.2 Sequoia sempervirens | reverse complement strand
ACATGAAGTGCATGATGGCAAGCTGATAAAATATATAGCATTCTCATTTGTAATATTTGCTTGGCCAATGAAATTTGACTATCTTGCAACAAGTCTACTATTGATTTTACTTTTGGTAAATATCAAAGCATTATATACTTGGCATTTATGAACATATTTTGATATTTGAAAAGCATTATTTATCTATTTTTCTAGTGGTATAAAGCAATCCCAATACCTTGTAGTGTGTGAATACTAAACAACTGCTTTTGTATGCTTTGCTATGTTCCACACATTATCAATGTGAACTGATCCCACCAATGATGAGAATGGCAAATGTGTTACATGTGTCCCTTGATTGATGGATTACAATACTAGTATATTGTTGCCATATTATCCAATATTGCTTTAGATCTTGTTTACTGTAAAAGCTTACAATGCATTAAGTATGGCTTGATTGCTTTCATAAGCATTAGCCTAGTAGTAGAGCCTCTAATATTTGGATTCCATGACTAGATACTTGCAAAAATTCATTGCTTTCTTTTGTTTTGCTTCTAGTATCAATCATTTTGCTAACAAAGCTAGCACAATTTGCATCTAGACATTAAATATTTGCATCCTTAGAGTTACGCATTGAGGAAGGAAAAAAAATCCATAGGTTCCTTTAGAAACCTGATATGCTCAAGCTAGTGGTATGTAGCAATTCCAATACCTTATAGTCAATCAATGGTAAACAAGTGTAAACAAAAATGCTTTTATCTACTTTACTATGCTACACACCTCTTACATGTCAACTACAACAATGGCTTGTTGTACATTTGCTCCAATAGTTTCATAATTATAGCTACTCCAGGGAATGGCTATGTTGCAATCTCATTAATGTCCTACGCAAAAATATACAATATGAATTGCATATCACATAATTGCAATTTTGCGCATGTCTTACATATCCATTCTAAACACTTACTATGTTGAGAAATAAAATAGTCTAAATGAATTTAGTTTACAAATACAAAAAAATTACACATGCCTAAAAAATTCAAAAATATTATAGTCAATTAAACATAATAATTATACTAGTTAAAAAGACACTATACTGCTCAAATTTTAACTTGTTGCTATTATTTGCATTTTATATGTTTACTAATTTAAACAAAAAAATTATACTTTTATATTTTAAATTTCTCCATTTCCTCAAATGCTTCTCAATTACTAGTCTATTACTTATACATCTATTTTACATATCTTCAATAATAAATAATTCAAAATACTTTTAGAAAGTCTAAATGAATTTAGAATACAAATATAAAAATATATATATAATTTAAAATACTTTTATATTTTTAATATGTTCATTCTCCAAAATGCTTTCAAACTTTGGACTTATCACTAATATTTTCATCTTTTATATCTTCCATTTTCACTCAAAACATTATTATCTTTACAAATAGATATGTTTACTATATACTTTTGTACAAAAAATTATTCATATTCTTTAACAAGCACACAAAAATTCAGTACAAACCTCCACCATCTACATTTTGCTTCTCAAATCATATTCTTTCCAATTCCATTATTTCTCTATTTATGCATTCAATACAACACTCTAAAAATTTGCAAAGCAAATTGACTTTTAAACGTTTCCAAATAGTTAAACTTATTAATGTTAATCAAATCACAAAATAGTTTGTAATTACTACTAAATTATTCATTTCATTGCCAAATTATTTTGCAAAATTAATTCAACACGTAATCATAAAAAATAATTAATAACGTTCATTCATCCAAACTACATTTTGTACATATTTAAAAAAAATTATCAAGTTCTGACTTGTTTTTCTAAATAACTAGTAATAATTTAATTTAGATTCACAAGAAAATTGGTATTTTTTTAAAAGTCTTTGCACATACCAACCACATATTTACTAAAATATTTAGTACTAGTAAATAATTTTAACAAGCACAATGTTCATTTATTAATTATACTAATTACTAATACAAATTATTTAAATTATATTCAAAACAAAATCGATATTAATATTTAGCTATTCAATTTTCTTTTTTGCATTTAATACAAAACTCCAAAAAGCAATTCACTAAGAGGCAGGAACACGACGCACTGTGTCACTTGTTTTACTTATACTAAAATGTTTCATTTCAAAAAATAATTGAATTCATTTAATTTCTTATATCAAAATATAATAATGCAACAAACATTTTCCTACTAAGGTATAAATATTATATTTTAACACAATCATTAAATATTTGTAAAGATATTAAACACACATTTGAAGTAATATATAAATGCAATGCAAGTGATAAATTACACACATACAAAGGACTGAACCACACTTTATGGGTTTTCATAATATAAAAATTTTAAAATCGCCATTAATTCAAATATGGATTAACACGAGGATTTCACAAAGACTAAGAAGGATGAGATAGCTAAATGGAATCCAAGTCAACTTCTCACATACCAAACATTGTTCTAACACCTATAAAAAATTTGCAAACTTAATTCAAACATCAGGTGTACCTTCTCCACATAATAAATAGTTGAAGCAGCATAATCTAGCCAATGTGGTACAAATCATAACATGATATCAAATAATCAAATATATTGTAAGTCATCTATGACTAGCATGATCCAAGAACAAGATCCATAATCAACAATAATGCATAATGTTGAAACACTAAAATGATCTAACATACATGAGCACAACATATGCAACCCATAATGCATAGTAAAAAATACAATGCTAGTACATAATGTCATTGGAAACACCTCAATGGTCATACAAGCACTTCAACAAAAGCATCCAAAATACACCACCAAAACACCTCAATGGCACAAAAAATCTCATTGAGAAGTTTAATGCAACGCATCATAACACATGAATCACATAATATATTGATAAAACACTCAATGTAGCATATATCATATGAATTAGAAATCACAAAAGATAAACACAAGAGTGGGAAAATCATATATGTTGTACTCAACAATCAATTTATATTACGAGGTCATATCTACATTGGTCAATTAGTGACTCTTTTGCTACGTAGCATAGAAATTTTTAGGAATTAGATTGCACCAACAATACACTTTTGCACCATGTGATTTCATCCTTTATCAAAGTCCACTACAATGATTAGTATCCTTTGATAATTATTCTTATTTATCACAATGAGCCACTAAGAAGTGCCTTTGGGGATTTGTTGCAATAGGGTTAAGCTATGAAAAATTCTTAGTTCCTAGAGTCAAGCCCTATTGTCTATTTTATAAGATTCTAGACACAAACAAACAATGGTTAGTATTCCTATTTGTAGTATCTATAGTGCAATGCTATTTGGAATGAGCTAATTCATTTTATACTTTGATTGATCAATGCTTAATGTTTAGATGATATAATGAAGAGATTAAACTACATATAATTTGTGTTTAAATGGACAACTCTAGGCACTCAATTTAAACTATGAAGCATCTAAGCTAATGGGTAATGATCAATTTTTATGAAGGAGTCGGCTTAGGTTGATGGACAAAAACATTTGAAAATGGAAGACAAATTGCAAGTGTGATTCAATCCAAACACCATACTTGCACCCACAATCTAAGAATGGGTGCAGGAATGAATGCAATAAGATTTGGTCTCTGACAAGTGAAATTTAAGATATATTGATGGAAGAATAGTTTCATGTTAATATCAACTTGTACATAAACATTATACTTAATTAACACTTCACAATTTTTTTATAGACAAAAGTTTTCATTATGATTCAAACTTATAACCTCCCTAATCCCAAGATAAGAACATATCAGCATGTACTATTGATCTTATTACTTAAATTGAAGTCCTTTCCACTCATAGAAATCTCCTTTTAAATTTTACCCAGAACTGAAACTATAGAGGTGGACAACTAATCATCTATTTCGTTTCCTTTATTCGTTCATTCAAATCCTGTGAGCACAACCCTTTCAAAGTTGCCTTCTGTCTTGCATGCTTTCCTCGCATGGCAATTCCTCTGCGCCATTTTATCCTGTTTTTCAGCCTTTTTCTCACAACACCTTCCATAATATAACCTGAATGAATGCAGCCCACATTCCAAAACCAAAGAAAAACTCAATCTGACAGACCCTGCAAAACATTTGCAAACAGCAGCGATGGAAGAAGGCAAAACACAAGGAAGAGTTATGCTGTGGAGGGCGTCCACAGTAGTCCCAGCCAAACCGAACCCCTCAAAACCCAAGCACAGTCTCACCGACAGAGACGTCGCCATGAAAGCACATTACATCAGGGTAGTCTATTATTTCGACAAATGCTCTGTTGAGAGTTTCTGCAGTGGAAGATGGAAAGAAAGCTTCTTCAGGAGCCTCATGGAATATACTCCGGTGGCAGGCAGGCTCGATCTCGGGCCGGATGGGAGAGAGTTCATCAGATGCAATGATGCTGGTGTCAGAATTGTTGAGGCCCTTGCCGACGCTCAGTTGGTGGAATGGAAGGACTTGAAGGATTGTTCCCTCGAAGCAGAGCTCAGTTGGAGCCAAATTGAGGGAACCCAAATCGGGATATTACCCTTGGTTACAATACAGGTTAACATTTTTCAGGGTGGTTTTGTAGAATATGTTATGTGTTTTAGAGAAAATCTAAAATCTTTCAACAAATTTGTCTGTTTGGCTGCAGTTGAAAATCTTGGTGAAGAAGTAAAAGAGTTGGATTCTTAGTTAAGTTACTGACATTGACAAAACAAAATGTTTCAGATCACAAGGTTCAAATGTGGAGGAGTTGCTATTGGATTGAGCCGGTCCCATATACTGGGAGGTGCTTTCTCTGCATCCCTTTTTATGAGGTCATGGTCAGAATGCTGCAGGAGAAGCAGCAGGTCATGTCTTCCAACATGTGAGCATGGGAAAATCTCGGAGCTGTTGCAGGGTCAGTCAAGTTTGGCTTCAAATTCTAAACAAATAAGGGATTTTTTCATCAATATGCAGAAAGGGGGAACTCTCATGGAGGCTACCTCCTTCAGGCTGTCTAGTGAAATGGTAGATTATCTGATCTCAGGTACCAAGATGTCCCAACATTCAAAGCCTGTGAAACCCTTTGTTGCAATCTCTGCATTTGTATGGAGATCCATACTGAAAGCACAATCAAGCAAGGCTCTTCACAGGGCCCTGATATGCAGGGAAACCAAGGAGAATAATGATCCAAATATAGCATGTTTTCATCTGGGCAATGACCAGATTTTAATACAAGTGGAGTTATGTGATGAAGACATGGAATTAAGTAGCACCTGGAGTCTATGCAAAATTGCTGAATCGATTCAGAATGCTGATCAAATGATTTCTGTGGATAAAGATGAGGCAGCTGAAGCTCTGGTCTATGGGTATGATTTAACATTTGTGAATTAGGAGGAATTGCCATGGTTTGATCTGGTGTTTGAAGAGGAAGGCCCAATTTATGTCTCTTGCACAGCAGAACCTGTGGGTGCCAATGGAATGGTCATAGTTATGCCTTCTTCTTGTTCAGAAGGAGCAAATGCCAGGTTGGTGAAGGTTTCCCTTCCTAGAGATAAGGTGGTGAAACTCAAGCAGGACATCAGTTTTTTGTTAAGTAATTGAACAAGCTTTTCTCATCCATAACTCCTCTGAAACTTGAAAACCAGAAGCTTTCATTTCCATGGTATCTTGTCAGTTTATTTTCTGAGACATTGTTTCCTTGAAGCAAATAAATATGTTTGGAAGGGATCCCTGGTAAACAAGATCCAAGTGAGGTGAGTGCTTGCACTCTCTATTGTTTCTGCTAATAAGACACTTAGTATTGAACATAGAATGTAAGCAGAATTGAAATGCTAAGTTAAGATGATGAAAAGGATTGCAAGTTGTATTTTCAATGTTGTTTAAATTAGGAGAGGTGGGAGGAGTAAACTATAATATTAGTTTGTCAGTTTTATAACCTTTTTATAATTATCAATAGAAATATTTATTATAATAAATATTTGAATTTTAAATTATAATTTAATATTTATAAAAATGAACATGTATTGAGATAAGTTATATAAGTGAATCAATTAAATTACATAAAAATATTGAACAAACTATCAACTCTTGGTATCATGAAATTGGTTATTAATATTGAATAAAATTAACTTTATTTTAAATAATTAGTGTATCTTAAATACATTTATCTAAAAATGTCAAGAGATATCAATTTGGAGCTATGTTACTTAAAATTTATTTTATTTTACTTTTATGTGGTGTTTATTTTGGAAATATTATGTTTCTTACTAAATATTGATATTTTGACGAGTAGGCCAATAGTGGCATGTTGTGTTGGTTAAGTTGTTGTGTTGTTATTCTTGTCATCAAGGTTCAAACCCCATTGGGGTGTAACTATTGAGAATTTATATTGGAGATGGGGTCTCCCATTTTGTGACAGTTCATAGCTTCGAGTCAAAAGCATTTACCCCTCTTAATAAAAAAAATATATTTTGAAGTAAAATATATTAAAAAATTGTTAACACACTCATGTCTTTACACTTCACCCCTTATCGTCATTGTAGAATGCCTCTTGGCATTAATTAAATATTTTTTATTTACAAAACCAAAACATAGCTAAAAAAAATCATAATATTACCTAGTTTAGGTCAAAGAACCATAAAAATTGGGGAAACCCTAGCATCCAAACCTAAGCCCCATATTGTTTTGTTGGTCGACAAGATATCAGACCAAACAGAAAAATAACTATGAAATTAGAACTACACTAACTCCCAAACAAAACAATTGAAGCCTTAGAAACTTCTACCCCAACCCCACTATCTAGCATAGTATCAAAAGATGTTTGAGAACCTAACAAGGGCTAAGGAAAATTGCATAGGCCTTGTCACCCCCACTATTACACAATTACATTTTTCAAATTCTAACCTAATACTTTAGTCTCCTTGCCTTTGTATTGGTCCTCCTCTAAATTGCAACACTCTGAGAACAATGAAATAGCCTCCACATGAAAAATGACCTACAACCTCTTAGTAATCATTTTTTATAGAAAATTGAAGACCTATCTACCTCCTCTTAATAGCATGAAGATGCTCTAGAAAAAAAAAAATGTACCTCAACCTAGTAGACCATGTCTCCAATGTCGTGGTGGAGAAGGTAGGAACAAGCTACTATTGAAAGCATAGACACACATGAAAGTGACAAAGCTACATCGAATGTATTCCATCCACCCCTTGAATAACATATATCCAAAAGAAAATTTGTCATCATCAAATTTATACTCACCCTTGAAGAACCATCCATTCCCTTGGCCAGATCCCAGATACAAAACATCCACTATTTGAGTGCAAGGTTATTGTTTTCTTGATCAACAAAAGCCATGAAGTTTGCCACCACTTTTTTACCAGTCACTTGGCATTTCCTCTGCTTTAGTGTTTCTCGTCCTTTTCCTTTCCATTCTCGCCACCTACCATTTTACCACTAGAATAGTGAGCACCAACTAGTGAAGCCATGAGAAGCCACCACACCTTAGAAATCTCAAACATGAAAAGATGAGTAATGAAAGGTCATTCCATCACCTTCAATGCTTATACTTCAAAACTAAAGGTCATCACATCTAATAATTACTCTCCATGCTCTCCACCTCATAACGGTTACCATGCATGATGTCACCCTATCCCATTAACGGGAGAAAACTAAGAATATATTAATATTACTACTAAAGCCAATTATAATTGTAACTATTTTTAAATTCAAAATTAATATACATTAAAATTGATTATTTACAGATGACTAAAAATTAATTGTTTTGAGATTTTAAAAGAATCAAACTACTTATTCACAATTAAAGAATACAAATAATATTATACTAAAACATTAATATTTTATTGGATATTTGTAAAGAAAGATTGGGTTTCCTCACAAGTTAATCTAGGTAAATCAAATAAATATAATTAATTAAGACAAATAGATATAAATATTAAATGACCTAGGACGTATTAAAAACTATATATATTAAATGACCTAGGACTCAAGAAGTAAATGAGATAAGCTAAGATCTCATCAAGACAACTAAGACTTCTAGAAAGATTCATAGGACCTAAGTAAACTTAACATGTGAATAGGACCTACTAGTGGACTAGTTAGGTAAAATATCATATTCACACCAACACCCCCCTTAAGTGCAACTTAGGGAGGAACAAACCAATACAAATATGCAAGGGATGGATCTTGATTACAAGGCTTGATGAGGTACCCTTGTACAAACAATCTTTCACAAATAGAGAAAAGGAGAAAAATCCTATGGGAGAAAGCTCCTCTCAAAAGGAGAGAAGTACAATGAGGGACTAAGAAGCCTCCAAAAAAATGTCCCAAAAATAATAGGAACATGGAGAACATCACTAAAGCACGAAGAAGCTACAAACAATTGTCAAAAGATGTTTGTTATTGTTTTAAAATCAAAACCTCTAAAAACAAGATGATGATCGGGATCAAGAAGACAACAATTTGCATGAGTGCCTCCAATGACTGCTCAAACAATAATCAAATGGAAAACAAAGGAAGAACATATATTAATTGAATATACAAATGACACATGAATCTGCACGAGTGACCTCAATGACACTACTCAACCAATGCAAGATTAAACTGCAAGTCAAAAATAAAATTGCTAATAGTTTGAATAACGTTGATCAACTAGGGATGGAAGGTTTCCATAAATTAGGAATGCAAGAGTGTACATATGGTAAATGATCCATCTCTTAGAAATGCATGGATAACCAACTTCTACATCCGCATAGTACATAGGAACAAATACTAGATACATAGCTCACTCCAAAGTGAAACCCACCCATAATGCTAACTAGGGAGAGACATGATAGGTCCACTAAAATTGTGTATCACCATGTAGTGCATGAAGGAGAAGAGACAACATCTGAAAGTGCACAAGAAAGTACCTACAACTAAAAAAGGGTGTGCAAAAATAAATACACACGCACATGAGGCAAGAATCACTAAGATTCGTTGTTGTCATGAAGGGACACTCAATTGACAAGGTGTGATGACAAATAACTGAGGCACTACACAACCCCCCATGTTATTTTATAATATAGTGTGAGTACAAAATATGGCACAACCATATATGCAAAATCCTTAAAATCATGTACAATTGTGTGCCATTTTATCTCAGTGCATCTACAAATAAGCAAGTTCTTACAAAAGATGCTCAAAACTCCCACAAAGGAAAAAATGTTGGATAGACATATAAAACAACCCAGATGAAGTCATCCCACAAAAACATAAGGTTTTTAGGTGCCAAAATATCTAAGTAACTAATCAAAGTATGAATACACAAAAAATGAATTAATTATAGCTAGGTCCAAATCTAGAAAAGTGTATATGCAGTTCTGAATAGCTCTAAAAGACCTTTCTAACATCGCAAGAATCACAAAAAATAGAGGAACTAGACAAAAGCTATAAGCTCAAGAGTGAAAAGTGCACATCTGAATTCAACAGGCTATTGTAGACACTTAAAATTGTCCTGGTCAATATTGCACATCTGAATTTGATTATTAACACCATTTTCATCTTGAATCACCTCTTTTCGACCGTATAATTAAATAATCTTAATTGCTTAATTAAATTCATCGCTTTTGGCTATTAATCAGATAATCAATTTTATCTGGTTAATTCATTCCCTTTCATGCTAATTTTCATCCTGTTTAATTGGATAATATGAATTATTTAAATTGAACCCCTTAAGTCTTCTCATTTGATTAAATAATCCTAATTATTTAATTGAATGTCATTATCCCCCTTTAATTAAATAAGTTAATTATTTAATTAAAATCCTAATTTCATCCATCATGCACAACTAAAACAATGTTTTAATTAGCTAATTTCTCTCACCCTCCCACTTGCAAGGGAATATTCCCATGGAATATTCCTCCATTTGCACTCCTCCAAAATGGAAAATATCATGGAGCAAAACAAAATTTCATCTACCACAAGTGATCCCAATCAACAAGAATTTGATCCTAGAAGTTACTCAACCCCCTCACAAAATCCACCTCAAACTTCGTTAGGGATGGGGTATGAAGTAGAAGATGTTACCAAAAATCCACTTGAGCTCACCGCAGAGGAACTACTTGAAGCACAACAGGATCCCAAAACTCACCATCTCATCAACACATTGATGAAGTTGAACCCAACACACTACATGCTAGCCTTGGCAAAGGAAGGAGCAAAACTCCCTTCCTCATTTGATTTGGACACAATTAGGGAACAACCTTTGGTAAATGTGGCTTCTATTCCTCAAACATCCATTACACAACCCTTGGTACAAGGTGTAACTCAATCTAGCACTCAACCATCTTCATCACATGTTCCAAGTCAACCTTTGACTACTAGCCTTGCAACACGACTAGGAACCAACCTTGGTCTCACTCCCAATCTAGGAAGCAACACAACTTTGGGTAAACAAGAAACAACTATCCCCCAAAACACAAATTGGACACCAACATTTCATGCCCATCCATATGCTTCCACTACAACAAGTTCACAAAGTATTCCTATTGTTCAAAAAAGTCAAGTGAGTCAAACAACCCAAGTGGATCAACAAGGACAAGTAAACACCATAGTGCAAGGTCAATCCTCCACCCAACAAGGTCCATCTTCATCAAACCATCCAATTGACCCTCAAATTCAAATGGTTCCACTAGTCCCTCAAATCAACCAAGGAAACACATCAAACCCATTGGTCACATATCTCATCAATCAAGGAAACTCATTAGTCCCAAATCAAACACATCAAGGAAATGTATCCAATCCATTGATCCCTCAACATCAAATCAATCAAGGGAATTCCTCCAATCAACTGATCCAAAGCCAAAGTATGCCACTAACATCGCAACACCAAGTGGTACCATCTCAACCTTTGGTTCCCCAAATAATGCAAAATCAAATGGGACCTCAAGCTTACATTCCTCCACCCCAATCTCAAATTTTACAAGGAATTATAGCACAAAATCAAGGACAAAATATACCAAATCCAAATCAAATTTCCAACCCTTTGATCACACATCAACCACCCCAAAACCAACTCAACCTACAAATCACTCACCACATGGTCCCCCAAAATCC
>VDFB02021011.1:0-27278 GCA_007258455.2 Sequoia sempervirens | reverse complement strand
AAGTATAGGTAGGGTCTAAATATAATCTAGATGAAGGGTCATTAATACTGAGAAAGTATTTGGGCCTTGTATCCACCTCACAGAAAATCAGTTGTTATTGATACTGAGAAAGCATTTGGGCATGTTATGACTCTAAAGATTGGAGAGGTTGATCTCGTGGAAACAATAGGAATTGGGATAAATATAGCAAAACTAAACAAGGCCCAGATACAAATGTTGATCAAAGAAAAAGAAATGTACAAGATGAACAATGAGAGAATGTTGAGAGAAAATGCCCACCTGAAAGATATGCTGGGAGTCACAATGGGATCAACTAAGCTGTTAACTCATGGTGAAAGTTCACAGACAAAGGATCAGTGGGAAGGATCAAGTGCTTATTCTCAAGGGAAATATTATGCACTTGTAGCAGTAATTAAAAAGAGACAAGCCAACCTAATGACTTGGTTGAGTAAGCTTAGGGGAACACATTCACACAATTTTATTGTAGTACAGGAACATAAGAGGATAGATGGCAGGATCCAAGAGAAGCTCCAAGAAATAAACCAAAGGGATGCTCCTGATAGTGTGGCAATCGACATTGCAAATCATCTTATAAGAAAACAAAAAGATTTTCTTGAAGAATTATAGGGGGATGCACAGGGACTAATTGATGTTGGTAAACAAGGATTCATTGCATTCTTTGATGATGGAGGAAGATTGAAGGAAGAAACTAGGTGGAATGGTGAATGTGAATCAATATTGTAGGAGATCCTGAAGAAGGCTACTGAGAAAGATACAACGTTGGATGAAGCATGCAAACAAAATGAGAAGATGGTGAAAATGGAGATCAAAATTTGGAACGCGTTAGGAGATGCAAATACGCATGAGCGTCAGGACTACTTGGATCACTTATCAAAGATTCACTTATGGCTAAACAAAGCTTAATCACTTGTTTTAATTTATTGTTGTTAAACAAAAGAAATTTATGAAAGGACGTGTCCTTTCAAGCATTTGATGTATAAGTATCCATTTTTTGATATCAAAAGGACATAGGATGAATAGGAGAAATATATGATAGATAGTTTTCAATGATGTTCACATTACAAGAGACTTGGATGCATGTTTGAAACTCTGAAGGAATCAATGGAAGCTATTTGATTTTGTGGCGCATTTTTGGTATTAGTTGTTTGTTGGATTAATTGAAAACATTATTAAGTTGTCTCCAGGGTTGATAATTTTATGCTATTTAAATTGATATATCAAGTATATGTTTAGTTTATCTATGCACATTTGCTGCATTTGTGTGGTGTGATTTGTTGGTTCTTTCAAGTAAAGATTAAATCCTTCAAGTTAGTCACAGTAGTTTAGAAATATCATATGGATCATTAAGAAGAACTTAGTAATTACATTTTTCCATTTATGGTTTAATAGAGCATAATTTCTAGTTTGTTATTGTTGTTAAGAAAAAGACATTTCTAAAAGGACGCGTCCTTTCACAATTTTGATATATTTATATCTATTTCATAATGTAAAACAGATATAGGTGGATAGGAGAAAGATACAATAGATAGTCTACAATGAAACTTTCCTTTAAAAGACTCAGATGCATGTATGAATTTTGATGAAGTTAATGAAGATGTCTGAACTTGTGGCTTAATCTTGGTATCATCTGTTTGTGGAATTATACAATTATTTGGTTGTCTCCATTTTGATGCTTTTCTGTTGTTTAAATTGATATATCAAGCATATATTTAGTTTACCGATACACATTTGCTGTATTTGTGTGATGTGATTATTTGGTTATTTCAAGTAAAGATTAAACCCTTCTAGTCAATCATAGTAACTGAAGAGTATTAATTGGATCAATAAGAAGAATCACATAACTAGGATTGTCATTCTATCTCAAGTAGAGTTTGTTAGTCATTTACTTGCACATTTATACAAGTTATAAACTACATCTGCGTGCCAAATAGTTTGAATTATTTCCATCATAGATTACACTTTTCTAGATCTTCATTAGACTCCATACACCCAACAAGGCACTGGTCTCACGCATTTCATCTTTTAGTTTATCCATTTTATTTTTTACATTTGTTAACTAAACATATTCTAATATTAAACATACACTTTATTAGGATTATATCTGTTCACAGTAAGATTTCCATTGTGAATAGATTGCTGTAAACAAAATCACATCACTTAAGTCTACTCAATTCGCAAAGGTAGACCCACCTAGGTTTGGCAACACCTGAAGAGTAGAAGGTTCAAATCATTTGGCCTTGTTTGTTACCCTAAAATTAGATTCAAATCAAAGCTAACACATATCTTCATGACATGGAATTTATTTCACATCAAAATATGGCTGTATGTGACCGTACAGTGTTGCAAAATAGGAAAAATACATAAATTTTGAAGAAAAACACAGATTTTTGAATGTCAAGAGCTTGTATTTTAAATCCTCAACCATCAACAACCTTTACAATGATCACTTTATGCCTTTTAAAGGCCTTTACACCTCAACCACCAAACAACCACCTCTACAACTGACTTTTTAATCTTTTATAATCACATGAAACATAAAACACACTAATTTCAAAGTTGTTAACATCACTATTGAAATGTTTTAATTTTTTGAACTTTCAAATGTATTGAAACTCCTAGGACACCTCTAAGACCAGGCTAGTGGCTTGATAATAGACTTATTATTGACATGACACTAACCTTGCACCCTTTTACATGTAAATTCTCCAATTTTCCTTAAAAAGGCTACAAAACTCTTTAGTGCAAGACTCAAACTCATAACTCAAAACTTCACCTAGAACATGACTAATGGTCTTGAGTGACCTTATTCACAAGAAAACATTCTTGAAATTCCTAAACCAACCTATTGACCTCCCTAATTATCATCACATGATTAAGCATAGAAGATGAAGTGTAGGTGCTCTTGCACCACTACCCCATCCAAAATTTTCTCACATTACACAAAGCCACAATGTTCCTCCAAGATAAGCCAATCAAATCCTACCTTATGTGTCCTAGTAATCAAATTGGAGATGATCCTAAAAATGACATTGTGAAGGGTGATTGGTCTAAAAAATCTAAATGACTCGCAGCAGAATTATTATTTCAATTACTATGACTGACCGGTCATCTTTCATGAAATTTTCCAAAACACTATTCATTATGATCATATGGAAATTTATAGGAGAGCTACAATAGTTGTAACATCATGAATTAAAATTAAACATTAAAGAGTACATCATGAATTATTATGTAATGGCATAAAAATTAAAAACATCATGAATTAATTATGTAACCACATAAGTCAAATATACCCTATCAAGAAATTAATATCAAATAGATAATACACCGCATAACTCATACATTTAAATGTCATTATCTCTTTCTTCATCTAACTCTCTTTATCTCAGACATCCAATCTAGATTCAACATTGTAAGGATTGGTCATATCATCATCATTTTCATCAATATCATTTTCAATAATGTCATCATCCACACGGATATCATCTTCATGAATATTAACTCCTACATCATGATGATCTAGTTCCTCCTCTTCGACATCTTCGTCGGGGACATCATCAACTAACTGTTGATCCTGATCATCATCTACATCATCTTCTAGTTCTTTGGTATCTTCTTCTTCCACCACATTATAATTTACTGACCTTCCTCTTGGATAATTTCTAACAAAAAATGACCAACTTGATTTACCTAGAACCTCTGAGTAAAATACCTGCTCACACTAGCTTGGGAGAAAATAGGGCTCATTTCCAAGCCACTGGACATTGACCTTGTATTAACCATGGTAAATCCATTATCATGTTCAATAATAGTTCTCTTTGGATATTTTTCATTCAATCGTAGCATGTACCATAGGATGATGAACATAAATAATTTAAAGGACTTAAAGTCACACTCAAGTATATCATCCAAAATCCCATAGTATCAATTTTTTGAGACTTTTGGATGTATGTCTCTTCTAGATGAAACATTAGTCAGCTGAAAGACTACAGTTATCCTAGAATCACAAGTTTTCTTCGTGTCATTCAACTTTTTGATTCGAAATATATGACCATTACACCACATAGCCTTGTGGTGTTTCATATGCAATATTTCAAACATGTAAAAATTATTGCAATATCATCAGTTGATAAACATATTTATTCTTGGCCAAATGTATGCAAAGAAAAATCTCAACATATATATACATCAATATAATGGTGCAATAATTAAATAATATGGGTGATTAATATATTTTATACATACTTGCTTATCTCTTTAAAACCATATGCTGCTAAATCAATTTCCCCTTAGTGTAACATTGGAATCCCCATTAGATGAGCTTTTTGACCAATGAAGCCACACCTTCCCATGTTAATGTGTGACCGCATTGTTGACATCGTAACCATACCATCATCCAATCATGTTTTTTTGTGATGTACAAATGTAGTGCATCCCACTCTCAACCAACTGTATCAAAAAAATTTGAAATTCACAAATGACATATAATTAGTTAATTACCATGCTATACGACCTTAATTTATAATTGATGTACATTAAATATTAATAATTAAATAAGTAGAATATGAAGCATAAAACCAAATGTAAAATGCATTCCAATTAATCTCCATGACCATCTTATAATTACCTCTCACTTTCCTCAATCTACCTTTCCCCATCAAGTACTCCCCTTCAAATTTGTTAATGGAGTTGGGATCCCAAATGTGGTCTACATGGATCTTTACTGCAAACTTAGGAAGATATTCACTAATGTACACCATGGTCTGGTATACCATATATCCCTCCACCATAGAACCCTCAGGATGTGCTCTTTGTCTAACCAAAGCCTTCAAAAATTTCAAGTGCCTCTCAACCATCTACATTGACCTTGTGTGTACAGGTCCACACAATTCAATCTCCTCAACTTGGTGTATGAGGTAGTGTTCTTGTGCATTGAAAAATGTCAAATGTAGACACTTTTGAATTTCACACATTAGATGAAGAATTTTTCTCTTCCAATCATTTATATCTTCTTTATGGATTTATTTAGATGACAACCATCTACAAGTGATTCAAGGAAAAAATATATTAATGAGATTTAACAATTTAAATATACATTATATTACATAACAAGTAACACAAATAGAAATTATAAGATCTATACAACGAATTGAATAAATATTGCTACTTTCCTCATGTATTTCCAAAATCATATAACTTTCTTTGACATTGTTGTCAAAGTTGTCTAGAAAGATAGAGATATAGAACTACTACAACAATTATAAAATGATCTTTTCAATATTTTTCCAGAAGTAGTAAACATAATATACTGAAAAGTACATCTAGTATACAATTGTATATAATAAACCAGAATAATTACCTTAATGAAGGTATGACAATCATGTGTTTTCATCCTTGACTCAAATTCACCTTTCTTTGTTATGATATTGTTTATGTTCGCAACAAATCCTGTGGGAAATTAAATTTCTTCTATGAATTCTTTTATAGCATTGATTTGTTGGTACATTAATAACCAAGGAAGAGCACTTATATTAATTTGGTCTCCATCACTATTTAATTGAATGACATTTTTCATTGCATGATTGGCTTCTTGAATGTCACTACAAATTTTGACAATTTTTCTTTGTCATGCCTTCCATCCAATATTTTCCATAACGCTTATTATATTCTTTCATGTGCATTGCATCAAAACAAATGCACAATTGTAGTCGTCATATTGGGGAAACCTCTAAATTGTTTGGGATAACTTTTCACCCTTTGAAGTCAATTCATTAATGCTTGGATGACTTTATGAAGCATATATAAAACAAATTAACAACGACAATCATTGTCAATTACAGCATGAGTAAACACAACACAATATAAAAATATAAATTCAAAACATGTCATATGTGATAGATAAACAATTTGATTTGATGTACAACCTTGATGATAAATTCTATTATATTCCAACTTCCATAGGTGCGGTGTCATTCTTCATGGTTTTGATGTAGTCTCTTCTTTCCCATTGAAAATATGTTTTTTTAGTAGTTCGATACTTATGATTTCTATGGAGGAAGTGCCTATACTCATCAAACACTTTCTTTCCTAAACTTGTTGAGCAACGAGATTTCATCTTTGGACCACAAAGAGGACATGCAAATTTTCCCATTGTTTGAAGACCTGTAAAATGATATATAATTGGATTAAATATGTCAATTTTTTATAATTATATATAATGAATAGATTATTTAAAAAACATGCATGATATATACTTCATTAAATATTATTAGTGTAAATAAACCTTATTGTTGTGCGCTTTTATAATAATATTCCCTAATTCTGGAGTGGGGACCCCTTTCTTTTGGTGTCTCTTTGACCTTTGATTTTGTTGATTTTATCATTTTGGGGTCTTGACATGTTGGTTTTGCTGGCTTCGCCCTCGCCTTGGGGTGGCAATTGATTGAAATTGAGTTTTGGCCAAGTCCGGGTTTTCACCTGGATCCGGGATTTTCCGCCTCTGGCGGATTTCTCCAGCCCTGGTTCCTTGTCCGTCTCTTGCCGAATTCTCCGATTCCGGGTTTTTTCCTAACTTCGGGATTTTCCGGTCCAGTCGGATTTTCCCGGATTCCGTCAAAATCCCGATCTTCCTGATTTCCCCGGTTCCTGCATTTCCGCGGAATCCGTGTCTCCGCGCATTCTGGGATTCTCCGAAATTCCACTTGGGGCACGGGTTTCCGGACTTGTCAGAAACGTCTTTTCGCGCATTAATGGCTGAGGTATCTTGGTTCAGACGGGTATAAGGGCGAATTTGGGGCATGTTCTCATTCATTCCAACTTCGACTGCTTCCTTGTTTTCTGCTCTGGCGATTCAGAACCTCCGTTTGAGCTTTGGGGTTTGATCTTGGTTTGTTTGCGCATGGATTGCTTGAGTGTTGCTGCCAGTATCTCGTTGCTTGGACGTGTTGTCACGTGGATTGATTTTCCAAGCTCGATTTCTGCTCGTCTTGATCCATGGTATGTATTCGTCGCCCTTCCGTTTGTTTGCATGGTGATTTGAGATTTTCTTGTACTAGGCGTTGTTGAATTTTGGGGTCGGCTCATGTTTTGACTTTGGGTGTCGTATTTATTCAGTCGGTTTGATCCGTTTTTTTTATTTGAAGCCCATCTCTCGTGCCCTATGAGTTCCGTTTATCCGCTTGATTGCATATTTACACTTTAGACGGAATTCTGGGTCGTGTTGCTTAATCGTTTTGGGTGCGGGATGTGTCACCATGCGAATTTAGGGTTTTCTTGGTGTTTCGGTTAAAGCGATGATTTGATCTTGTGTTTGAATGACTTTCGCCTCGTTTTATGTTGGCTTCCCCATCCTGTGAGGATTAGAGGGCTTTTAGGTAAATCCCGAACTGATATTTTAACCCTAAAAGCTTGCTCTGGTTTTAATGGCGGATATGTGATTGTTCGATTTAGGGCATCGTCATTTTAGTATGAGATCCTTCCTTTGAGTGCTTCTGAGTATTGGACCCTCTTTGCATATTCGACTCTGGTGATTGTCGTCGGTTTCGGGTTCATTCGAGCTTTGATATTGAAGATCTTGTGGTCACTCCTGTTTTGGTGCACGTTTTGCCATTTTTTGGGTTTCCGAGGCTGTCGCGGAATTTCCGGTCTCCCGGATTTTCCCGGTTTCCTTTTATTCCGCGGACAGGGTTAATTTCCGGTGCATTTGATGCTGTCCGCGAAAGTCCGTCCCATTCGGATTTTTCCGGATTTCCTGTCTGATTGCATTCTTTTGTATATTTCGATGAGGGAATTGATGGAGTGATTGTTAATGCCTATTTCTTGATTGCCAACGAGTAAAATTGATGATTTTCCTTTGATTTCCGAGCATATTAATGATTTACATGGCTAATAGTGCTTTGGTGGCAGGAGTCCGTCTGGGTCGGATTTCTCCGGAATTCCGCCCCGAATGTATTTTCCCGGATTATACGATTTTCCTGGATTATTTGATTTCTCCAGATCTCGGAAGATTGGCAATTGGCATTTGGTTTTAATGGATTTGTATGATGTATGCTAACCTTTTGGATGGATATGAGCTTAATAATTAAATTCTAATAATAATTCTTGGATGTGCAGGCTGAATCAAGCAAAGCTGCTGCTGGGAAGTCCAAAGGTGGTGCGGGGGCATCTGCAGTTTCCGAGACAGAAAAATTGAGATTAGACATGAGGAGTCAGGTCCCAGAGAGTAAGATATCTTCCGTGTGGGCAGATGTGTCTGATACCAACGTTGGTGCCTGGCGTTATGAAGAATTCAAACAGAGAACAGCTGAGAAGGACCAATCGGCATTGAGGCAAGGGATGATGAACTCAGGGTTGGTACACGTGGCAGGGTTCCCTCCAGCAGTCCAGTGTTACGAGCTGATTTTGGAGTGTGCTAGACAGTACGCTTTCGACACACAGATGGTAGTTAGTACTGAGGGACGGGTGTTGGCAAATTTCAGTCCAGCCTCCATTGCCTGAGCTTTCAGCATGCCGGATCTCCCCTCGGTCTGCGCCCTAAACATTGACACTGCTCGCACGTATTATGAGAACGAGCCAGTCAAGGCTCAACAGCTTATCAACTCATGGCTTGAGAAGCCCAAGTCTCACCACTCTAAATTGCCCAAACAGTTGCACAGGGTGAAGTTCAGGCCAGATATTTATGATGCCATCACACTGTTGAGCAGGGTGGCCGGACTCAAAACTGCCGGGGTATTGGAAAGTTGGATGGTCCATGTGATCACCAAGATAGGCCAAGGAACGAATTACCACTGGGCAGGACTTATCAGTGCAGAAATAGATAGGCAACTGAGGAATGTTTTGGAAGGAAAGAAGTTTACTATGTCCTCCTTTGTTATATATATACTGGCCATCTCCTATCCCTACAAGGGACTTACTCCGGCAGGAACTATTGGACAGGACATTATCTATGAGGTCTATCCGGAATTGCACCTCGGGCACGGAGATTATAGGAGGGCCAATGATGCCTTCACTATGCACATTACCCGGACCCTTCAGAATGCGGAGCACATCAGATTGTCCGATGGGGCTAGGGGGTTGATTAAGAATTATGGGGCCTGGTTCATCCAGTTCCCCACTTTCACTTATCTCCGGATTGATGGATGCCCCGTTGCTCCCTACAGATTGCCCAGGTATCCCACTGACCACATAGTGCTACTGGAGGTCGTAAGACAAATTTGTGAGTTCGATACGGTGGTGAAGAGGGAGAAACATAAAACTGGTTTTGGAGGTGACTTCCCTCTTGGGATTGGCGTGGATGTGATGTGTCCTTCCATTCAATCAGCTCACACTGCAGGTGAGGAATTGGCCGCCTATGGATTCTCTTTCCATTCAAAGAGAATGAATTTTGACATCACCGGAGGGGCACAGAAAAGGGCTACCCGGGAATACAGGCACAAGGAGGACTTGGAGGACTACTGGGTCAACATCAAGGATGACCTTGATGCACGAAGGAAAAGGTATTCCCGGCTGCCAGTAGAGGCAATTAGGCAGTACAATGTGAAGCTGATTCCAGATCAGCTGGAGGATGATGGAAAACTGGTCCAGGACCATGTCTATGAACCCATCAAGGATAGGTCAGTAGCGGATATTGACTGGAATGAGCCTGAGGTGACAGAGTTGGAGGACTTAATGGCTCCGGTGCTAAAATATACCTTTGCTTGGATCAAACATGAGGTCTGGGTGTTGGAAAATGCCAATGTTCCCCTCACTTTCGACCTGATGGGGAATCTCAACCCCATGTCCACTTCAGAGGAATCCGGGGAAGAGGACCCCAAAGGGAAAACAGCCAAGGCCTCTCCTTTCAAAATCAAGGTCAGAAGCCCTAAGGGGACTCAACCTGCAGCAAAAAGGAAACCTATCGGCAAACGCAGGTGGAAGACCCTGACTATCAGCAGGTCCTCGGACGAGGAGGAGGTGGAGAAAGCTGAGGAGGAGGATGTTCCTCCACCGCCCAAGAAGGCCAGAACTACAAGGGTGGCGAAAAAGAAAGGCCAAACGACTTCGGAAGATGAGCCTCCGGTTGTGGATGTAGAAAGCTCCGGAGGGGAGAAGACCAAAGTATACACCAGAAGATCCAGAACTCCGTCCCCAAAGGATGCTGCACAGCCAAAGGTTTCTTCTCCAATATCGCCAGCCACTGAACAGGACAAGCCTGTCTCTCCTCCACAGGGTGTAACAGAACCGGTAAATCCGGATGAGCAGGAAATCAGCGGAGAAGCAGAGCCGTTTGAGGAAGGGGCATTATTCAGTGAGGCTGCCGGGCTCGAGGTAGAGACAGAAGAAAGGCACACTTCTCCCTTGGTGCAGTACGAGGACTCTCCGGAGAGTGAGAAGGGCCGCGGATCTCCAGAACCAGAGAAAAGCATCCCCGCTGGAACTCCATCGCCGGTGCTTCCTGAGTTGCGATTTGAGGAGATGGACCAAGGTGAACAACCCCCAGAGAAAGATGATGACAAGGCAACAGAAGAAGGAGAAGTCGAGGTGGCAGTAGCAGAAGAGGAGAAAGCCACAGAAGACCCGGGGAAAACTGACACAGAAGGAATCCGGACGGACCCTGTAGCCCCGGACTGGTTAGAAAAAGAAATAGCAAGGAAGAAACAGGTGATAGTGGAGGACACTCCTCTCGACTGGGATGCAATGTTATCTCAGATTGGAAAGGGGAAAAAGAAGAAGGCAGCTAGGATAATTTCCCGGGTGGAAAGGGATGAGGTGCATAACCGTGTAGTCCACATCGCCACCCCTGTTGCAGATAAAACAAGAGAAGAGGTAGTAGGCCAGGATTACAGTGTCCAAACCATTAACCTTGGGCCAGCTTCCCTAGAACAAGACATTGAGGAATTCGAGGGGTCAAGTGCTGTGATTCTGGATAGGTTGAAGAAGGAGACTCAGACAAAGAGAGAATTGAAAAGGGAAAATGAAAGGTTGAGGAAAAGCTTAGAAGAGGTCATGAAACCTCTACAGTCCCTCCATCCGTCCTCCTCTTCTACTCCCGGATTTCTGCCGAAGGAAACAATTTCTGGCATAGAGAAGATGAAGGCTTCCACACAAGCTGCCATAGACTGGTTGATGAGTGTTCGGACACAAGGGGATGAAGCTATTAAGGAGATCCTGTCTGTTGGCAAGGATGCAGTCCAAGGAAAAGAGCTGATGGAAAGCATCCTTTCTCAGGATATGAATGATGTCGATTCTTTGTTGCAGAAGACAAAGATTATTCTGGGGCATGGCAGGGAACAATTGGGCAAGGATGGAATTCTTCCCTCTTCCAGGTTGGATGAACCATGGGAATGGTTCGAAGCATTGCAGATCAGGCAGGGAGCCCTGAAAAAGATAAAGAAACGAAGAAAAGCCATCGATGCCGACCTTACTGCAATCTATGATGGTTGCATTGCATTTTTTGAAGTGATGACAGGGAGGAATAAGATGGCTCCCAAGTACCTGAGTTTCGATCAATTGAAGGATTGGTGGCATGAGGTTTATGCCCCAGATTCTGATGAGGTTGTCACTGGCCATATGCTTGATGATGCGGCTACATATTTGGCAGTGATAGATAGATACCTGACCAGCAGAAAGGATTGGAAGGGGACCATTGAGCGGTCCAATGAAGGGATTGAGTCAATTAAATGCCGGCTCAAAGTTTTGCCATTGCCACCTGTTGCTGAGTTGGAAGGAGTTTTCTTGAGGGTCCAAGGGTCATCAGCGCGGAGGAAAGACAAAGGAAGTGGCAATTAAGGTTTATCTCGAGATTTGTGCTTCCCTATTATCATAGGGCATGCATTGGACCGGATTTCCTTGGGGATTGTGCCTTGGCCGACTTGGATGATGGCATTAAATGTGTGCCTTAGTTTGTTTCCTTGGCCGACCTGTTTTGGCGGTTTTTTATTTTTTGTAAAATGTTTGGCTGGGCCGACATGTTCTGGGAAAAATTTGATAAATAGGCATTTTTGCCTTATTGTAAGGGAGTTCAGAAGATTTTGATAGTAGAGATTAGCAAGAGCAATAGTTAGAGTTTTAGAATTTCTTAAAGCAAATATCATATTCAGAACAGTTGAAATTGTTGCAGCATTTGATGATTAATACAATTGGAGACATTGTGGTTATCCTGGTGACATCCTTTGTGTTATCTCATCTTGCATGGTTCTTTTGTTCTATCTTTTACATTGCTTGAAGATCTTGGGTTAATATTCAGGAATAAATTAGTTTAGTTGGATAAATGGTGTATGTGATTTCATATTTGGAATGTTGGTAGCTATCTTTGGTCTATACTCCCAGTAACTATCTGATTGTAGTAGGCTGGTGAAGTCAACCTGGACCATATATATTCAAATGTGCTTGAGTTCGGTTGTAGATGCAAGTCTATGATTTGAAAATTTATACTCCTCAGAAGATTGCACTGTTCTTGTAAAGATTGCCTTGTGGGTCGAACAGGAATTGGTTATTTGAGATAGGTCCATTCCAAATATATGTCATTTGCATTGCTTGTCTGTTCAATAATTTAGATTTTATTACCTTCCCTGCATCCCTATCTTTTGCAATTTCTTTATTATTCGGTTAGATTTAGGATTCAAGATCATCATATTGTTAGATCTGATAAATTGAAAAGGTTCAGTTTGCTTGTAGTAAGGTCCGATTGTGATTACCAGCAATTTCACATTTCATCTGAGTTGTTTTATGCATTGTTATGACCTAACACCCGAGAGACCTTGGGGTGATTTTCAGTAATTCATTATTGGAGATTACCTTTCAAGAGAGATAGGATTTTGTATTCTATCTGAGTTGTTGCTGTGCAGAAAACACCATCAACACTTATAACATACCATAAAAATGTGTTAGCCCTGGGGCATCATGAATTGTTCATACAAGCATTGCATGGAATTGAAATTGTCTTTGTCCTATTGGTCTAGAGACATCATACATAGCAATGCCATTCCATAACTTTACTAACTCATTGATAAGAGGCTCAATATATACATTCATATCTTTAACTTGGTACTTACATAGTTGAATGAACATAAACATCACATAATTATTATAACCATTTTACTATAATATATATAAATTAATGGGTTAAAACACTTACAACACTCTAAATAAGACACTGTGGGATGGAGATGGAGCCACCGGGAGGCTAGGGTTTCTCCCGCCTGCGGAATGGGTGAGAAACACACCACAGGGCTCATTGTAGAATCGCCAAAACGGTATGGAGATCAAGTGGACCGGGCGCTGGGTTGTGAGCTCGCTCAAGCTTCCGAAATATTAAAGACGGCGCGGGGGGCTCGGGCAATGGGTGGAATGCAAAATCTTGTGTCGGCTGGGCAGCGATTAGGGATAGGAGGTGAGCGGTTTATGTGTTCAACAGACCCAGGTTTCAGACCGATAGCAGGTGGAAGCCGGGCGGGGGAGGTGAATCTACAGTCAACTGGGGTCCCAAATGTTGTTGCTGAGGTAGAGAAACCAATGGTTGTTTTGCAAGAAGAGCTTGAGGCGGAGGTCATGCACAATATTGATGTCTTCTCTCATCTAGGGCTAATAGGACGTTTCAAAGGTTTTTGGCCTCGGCTCTGTGATTTACACAAATGGATATCTGAGCATTGGGCCCCCATTGTGGAAGGTTGCATCCAGATCTACCCAGCTGCAAAGGGTTTTTTCACGGTGGTGTTTGAGTCTGTGGGTGATAGAAATAAAGTTCTGTGTGAATACTTCTGGAGTTGGGAGGAGAAGTATGCTCTGTCCTTGAAACCATGGCATCCAGATTTTAACCCTGCCTCTGAGACTTTTGATAAAGTCCCTTTGTGGGTAAGACTCCCAAACCTGCCTCTACATTTGTGGTTTGAATCTTGCTTGGAAGCCATTGGAAATTCTTTAGGGGATTTTCTGATGGTTGATGAAAGATCTTCTAATCTTTTGCACTCCACCTATGCTTGAATTTTGGTGGAGATGAATGTTTCAAACCTTCTTCCTGAAGAGGTCTCAATTAAAACTTCTAAAGGCTGCTGGGCACAACCTCTGGACTATGAAGGGGTTCCTTTTCGATGCAGGAGATGCTTCCAAACTGGTCATATTGCAGCACAATGTGCAAAACCCAGATGGACTAAACCAGCTACTTGGTGGCAGGAAGCCTCACGTAGCCATTATGCAGTTGAAAAGCAGGAGGAAAATTTAGATCAGCAAGCTAAGGTTATGTTTGAGGCAGTGGGTAAATCTGATTTACAACAGAATGTAAGGGACTTAGAGCCACTGAGGGAGACCAGCTCTACAGAGTCTCTTAGAGAGCAAGATGCTACTATGGAAAATGGCCTTGAAGGGAAAGCAGCGGAATCTCAACAGGGAGCCAAAATGCTAGAATGTAGGGAGAAATCAGGCCTGGCGAAGTTGAAGGACAATGGGATAAGCTGTGGGGGGGAGGGAAGGCAGAATGAGCAATTAATGGAGGACGAAGCATGGATGCTTTCGGAAGCAGCTAAGGATGGGAAGAGGGAGGAGATAGAAATGGTGCAGGTCGGTTGTGTAGCAAAGGGATTGGAATGGCAGAAGGAAGCTGCGAAGGTGGAGGATGGCTGGCAAGTCGTCAAAGGGAGGAAAGACAGGAATCTGAAAAGGAAAAGCTTTGCTATGGTCCTGCGATCTCAGACCAAGGGAAGACCTGGTCGTGGTGCAAATTTGTAGTTGTGCCTTTAGTCTCGGGGTAGAGTCTTTGGTTGTTTTTGATAATCTATGGTGTCTGTTGTTCTGGTGTGGAGTCTTTCGGGGTTCTTTCTCTCTGATGTAATCCAAGATTATTTGTTGTACTCTCCTTTTAAATTCAATATAATAAACTCTTTTTACCGATAATATATATATATATATATATAAATTAATGTACATGATTATTAAATGAAAAAATATGTCATTAAGGCAACAAATAAGACAAATGAGACACTACTATGATAAAGAAAAATTGATATAAATAAATACATCAAAAAAATCATTGCCAAATTCCATTATGTGTTTCCCCTCTTATTGACATCCATGGAGGTTGTTGTTGATAACAAAAATAGGCCACACTGAGTAAATAGATCTCAACTATCCAAATGGATTAACACCATCCGCTGCCAATGAAAGTCTGAGATTATGAGGTTATTATTTAAAGTGTGGCCATTTTTCCTTCATGTCCCTAAATGCAGAACCATCTGCAAGCATTCGAATGATGTCATCTCCACTTCTATTTTGTGCATGGTAATCCATAAATTGCACTAAGCTTTCACACCTAAATAATTGTTGCATACATGAAATAATGGGAATATAAAGAAGAACCTTGCAAGGCACCTTTTTTGTTAGTTGATCTCTTCGATATCTACTGATATGACATTTCGGGCATTCGGCCATAAATTCATGTTGTTTATGACATATAATATGATCATTGGGACATGCATCTATTGCTTGATACTCCACTCTGATATCTTTCATAATGCCAGATAAATCTCGGTTTGAGCAAGGTAAAATATTTGATGGTGGTAACAAAAATTCACCAATCAATCTACAACAAAAAATAATTTGTTCATATAAAGAATATTAATGGTACATATTTCATCCTTTATTTACTAGTGATGAACTAACAACAATTACAATAGATGAAAAAAGATGACATAAATGACATACCTTAACATCCGGTGGAGATTGCTATGTTGATAAACCATTCATAACCTTCAAGTTCACTACTAGCAAACCACACAAATAGAGAGAAGAGTTGTTTGGGAGCCTTCATAAAGGGGCTCGTGATGCCTTCTCAAATACAAGTAAATCATGAACATCATAAAAGCTTCAATCTCAACTCATTATGACCAACTATGCCACTCAATGTCATGGATCATCGTATTTGTACCATCATCTTCAACCTGTTTTCGGCACATGATCATCTTCCATCTAGGATCATTAACTTCATCTTCTATATTCACAACTCCATGTTCCTCCGCTTGCAAAACCACATTCTCCGGGCCCTGATAATCCATATCATGTGCCTTAGGGTGCCCCACCTTTATAACAATGATAGACACAAATAAACCATGATCATGATCAAGTGATTTTTTATATATATATAATGTTAAAAGGATATAAAAATTTACAAATTCAATCAATATAAACGCATATAATAAAGAACTTGCAAATGGACGATAATCATGCCCCCATTCAACGTGACCATGTTGCCTACAATGTTTCTCAGCTGTTGTGATTTAAACCCTTGCAATTATTGCAAGGACAATAACATTTCCCATCACCCTTTCTTTTTAGTCTAGCCCACATTCTATCAAGTGTCTCTTCATTTTGTTTTGGACTAATATTACCTGACATGATTTTTCTTTAACAAGCTTGAATATTTAGATCTTCAAAAAATATCAAACTCGCACTCCAATAATTTTTAATCATAGACAAGTAACAAAATCTAATAATTATGATATTTTACACCAAAAAAAAATTGGCATGCAACCACCCTTGCAAAAGAGAAGATAGTATGAAGTTAATGACCCAAAAAAGCACTTTAAAATGCTAATTCTAAAACTTATTAAATTTTGATTTTACTATGATTTCCAACCGTTAGACTCCTAAAATCAAAATATTAAACTTGCTCAACAAAATCTGGAAATGAAATTCTGAAAATGCACAAGTCCAAAAATGAAATCTGATGAGATGTTGCTTTAAAATATTAGTTTCAAACTTGGAAGTACAAATTTGACTTCACAAATGAATTCTGGAAAAAGAAAATGACTACCGTCAACCTTGTGATATCTTCTTGAATTTATTCTAATTTTTCCCAAGAAAATCATCCTTAGTTCTCCACAAACTGTCGCAAGTATAGCAAATTCCCAACTAGAGAAAATTCACAAGAATAGAAAAACATTGTCGCAATAAATAGGTGAACTCACTTTTATTTATGTCAGCCACAATTTGATTATGCATGTTCATTGAAATTTTGACGAAAAATCTTCGTCTAAATTTTGATAAAAACTCTGGTTCTTCAAAATTCCAACGAATGTTAGGGATAAAATTTTAAAAAAATTAAAATTACACATTAAATATCACAAGTACTTGAGAATACATCAAATTATACATCTTTCTTCAAAAAAAATTTTTGAATTTTGTAGTCAAATGAGTTAGTGTCACCCATCATGGATTTTCCTTCCTTCCCCAGAGTTCCATCAACAATGTGAGCATCAACGGAATTAAATCTCAACCATTGGATCATGTTCCACCCCTAGCTAATATTTTCCTCACATCTCACATTGTAGATTCAAGCTTCAATGTTTGGTTCAGATCAATGACAGAAGAAAGGTACCAATGGAACAAGATTTTCCCATGTGTACCTGTTTCAAAACCAAAGGCACAAAAGGTATCACCCATATAAATACTTTAAAATAGCGATGACATATTACAATAGAGGACCACATCACTCATCACCCATTTGGAAAAGGTTAGTGCATGGTTGTTAGTGATAAGCGATGAAAAGAGTCACAAAGAGTTTTAAAGGCCATCATGCATCGCTAATTCAAGAATTAAGACTCAAAAGATGTTCCCGATAATGAAGCATCCAATGATATAGAGGGAAACTCATATTGCTCATCGCTATTATGAAACATAAAGCTATAATTCTATCCATGATGAACGACCAAGTTAGCAATAAATGGGAATTTAAGTGAGATAATTTTGCATGTGCTTGCAAGTTAAGAAGGGGAACACCTTGGAAAACATAGAAAAGGGCCTTAGAAGACTTAGAATTATTTTATTAAAAGGATGTAAAGGCCAAAAAAGGATGATCATTCAACCTTATAAAACATATTACAGACCTAGGAATGAGGGGCCAATAATACAACGGATTTGATGACTTTATACACAACTTAATTGACTAGGAACTAGAAATAAGGAGTCAATGACAGATTATAACATTGACAAGGATGAAAATGCAAGGGTTACTTAGGAAGGGATTTGAAAACACAAACCAAAATACATTGATGGCGGATGAAACCCTAAGTCCAAATACATGAAACTAGCCAAATTTTACATAACTTAGAAAATAGAACCAAAATTTGAGGAGTTCCATCACTATCAACCTTTTCTCTCAGCTTCTGCCATTTTTCTCAAACTTGAGAAAATGGATTAATGCCTAGATAACCTAGGGCTTTTCAAACACCCACACAATACTAACTACCTAGAAAAATAGGGATCTGATACAACTTGTTGGTAGCTGGTAGGGGCAGCAAAACAACAATGCAAAGACAACAAAAATATGAAACAAAAAAACTATATTCAAATATTCCTTCTTGCTTTCAAAATTACAAAATCATAGAGGACATCCTCTCTTTTACATGAAAAAAATATTCTTCATACAACATTGGACCATTGTCCTAACCTTGTGCTACACTCACACCTAAACATAAAATGATTGTTGCTCTCAAGCTGTTGTTGTCACTGAGTTGTGTCTGATAAAATTCCTGTGCACTATTGTTGTCTCCTTGTCTTCTACTAACATTCCTTTTGTTGTTGTAGGGTCTTCACAAAACTGACCAAAAACTAACAAATACATTCGTTTTGTTTTACTTTTCTTGCAATCTCAAAAGTGAGTGCTCAAATTCAAGATTCAAAATTACATATTGCATTAAATTCTAGTAGGTCAAAACAAAGCTATAGGTTTACGTAGAGAGCAGGGGAAGGAGATCCTCAAAAGTGATAGGGGCCGAAAATCCTTTGACAAGGATTAAATATTTCCAATAGATAAAGCTATAAAAATGAAATTTTATAAAATGCCATGTCTTTGGGAAATTGTATTAAAGTCATAACTAGGAATTTATTTTGGTGAAGTTATAAGCTTTACCATGGGCATAAATTAAAAGGTGTGTGGGAGAGTAGGTAACTTAAAACCTTCCTCGTATCCCTGCAAAGGCTAGGTGAAGAGTGTGCGGCATCACGGTAAAGAAAAATATTTTTACAATAAAATGTGGTGAATGTTTTTGGGGAAAATATATAAAAGTCAGAACATTAAATATTATCTTGGGAAATATAAATTTCACTGATAAATATTCACTAAGGGAGTTTAGGAGTGGGTAATTATTTTACCTGAAGAATATGGTGGAAATTCATACAAGTAAATATAAAAGTGAAATTGTTGGAAAAGAAGGATAATCATCATTAAAATTAATTTCATGGAGATTAAAAGAGAAAAGAAATTAAAAATACAAATTTTAACTACAAAAGATAATTAATGTAATGAAGAGTTGCACCAAATGGATAATTAAAAAATTGTGACGGTTTGAAGCTTGTCGCTTCCTTCATTTACATATAAGAAGGAAACCAAGACAAAGTAGAAGAGCATCAGTAGGGGAGTCAGCTAGGAGAAAATTTTGAAACATATTCTTTTTTTTTTTTTAAGCAGATTAATTGAATGAAGATATAATTGGTGATTGAATTTTGGTTTCAATTGTTTGTTGAGATTAATTGATAAATTTTATCTTGCTATCTCTAGTTTGGTTTTCCCTTATTGTTTATATCAATGTATCAAGGATATATTTGAGTTATCAAAACACATTCATTATTTTTATGTGGTTAATTTAACTAGTTCCTTCAAGGAAGGATTAAATTCTTTTAAGTAAATCACAGTAATATAAGAAAATAATTGGGATCGATAAGAAAATCATGGTAACAACATCTTTGCACGTTTATACAAGGTATAAACATCTAAAGTGCCAAACAATTCAAATTTCAGCCAAAAGGAGGACACATATCATTTTGTATTCTTGACTCCATTTCCTAATAGAAGGAACTTACCACATCTATTTTAAAAAATATTTTACAAAACCTTATTTATACATTTTAATTTTTAGTAGTAGGAGTGGGAGTGAAAGTTAGTGTTGAATTATCTATTTCAAACCCTCATGCCCATACGAAATAGATTATGAGTGGATGAATTAATTGAAGAGATTGGAATTAAACAAACCCTCTAAATTTTTGTGAGGTTTATAATCTTCATAATTTTCACCATTTTAACCTTGGATAGTTCACATTCATCGGTGATCAAAGTACACCTGCCTAGGCATAGAAGAGCTTGAAGATAAAGGAATTCCAACTATCTTGGTCGATTCTATTTGTTGGCTAGATCATTGTTAAACTTGAAGAAAAATCTTGGCATACTTTTAGAGTTTAGTAAACTATAGATTTGGGAGCCAATAGTACAACTGAGAGAGGGGGTGAATAAGTTGTATACTTTTAAAACATCAGTGATAGAGAAACTAACTCCTAGAAACAACCAATTTCACAAAGACCTTCTTAATGGAGGAGAGAAGCAAATTCTCTTTCACCAAAGAGAAAATATGTTGAATATGAGATGATTAATAAATATAATGCTACAGGCTTATAAAGCCATGAAAATTTTGACTGGTATGCAACCACCCAATACGGAAATAAAAAACTAATTACCCTATTAAATGCAAACTATGTACCTAAGGTAAAACTTAAGCCTAAGTAAATATGATTTACTCTAACACCCCCCTTAAGTGCAACTTAGGGAGAATGAATGAATATGCAATATGGGTCCCAGCTACACAACCATGTTAGGTACCCATTTACAATGCATAAAAATCTCTCACAAGCAGAGAAAACGAGAAAAACCCTGTGGGAAAGAACCCCTCTCCAAAAGAGAGAAAAGAAAAAACAAAAGAAATGATGCATGTATGGAGAACTCAAGCATACCCCACAAGTACTACATACATCATATATGTACAATCAATGACCCCCCATAAGATGGAAAGAAGGAGATATCATATCCCCACCATAATGAAGAAGCTCCAATGTTGATGAAGTATGCCTAAAAAACAAAAGATGATCCAATGCTTGCAAGCAACACCTCTTCCCTTAGGAAGGATTAATTCCACTGGATGAAGAAGGAACCACTCCTTATCCAACTAAGAAGGGGAAGGAAGTCTCAAAATAGAGAAATCCATCACATGATCACATGTGATCAAACACAACCATTTCAACATCCAATTTTTTTTTGAGAGAATCAACTGGCATGTTGCAATTGTCATTAAAGAGGAGAGAAATCTCCTCAAGTGAATCTCCCAAATCTGCAAGGTGAGTCTCTACAAACAAATCAAAGATTCCTACTAAGTAATCATCGAACAAAACGAGATTTGAGGGATCAATAATAGCCTATTGCTCTGTAGGATGAATCTCAGAATCAATAGGAACAATATCATTATTAGTCTAAAGTACCCCAAAATGTAGATGACCAATATTATTATCAACATTGGTCAAGGGTGTGTGAGATACATAGTCATCCTCTTTAACAAAGTGAGAGAAGCTATATAGTCAAAACTCATGATCAACATTACCAACAATAATGAGTTTACCAGAATTAGCTTCTCTTGTAAACACAGAATCGAGTGTAAAATTCACAGTCTTAGGAACTTCACCATGTGTGATCTAGTATATAGAAAGAATATTTTCGTGCAACTTTTGAATGCATAGTACATCCTAAAAGCAGCCATCACCTACGTCAATAGTGCTTATCCCCTAAAAATGCAACAACTTATTGTTCACCAACAAAATTTTGGAGGTGTCAGAGGGGTGAAAACCTATGAAAGGATAGGGTGAAGAAGTCATGTGGTGAGATGCACCAAAATCTAGGAACCATTTTTCACACCGAGAATCAACTGCAGAAGTGACCAGTGCATGTCCCTTACCCATGTAGTGCTTATCTTCTTTATTGTTTGTGATGCTTGCACTACCAGACTGTGTGGGCTTGGTGGATGGATCAGATGAAGATGCAAAGTTTATAGAAGGATTCACAAAATATGGTAGTGGGATATTGTTTTTTTGGAGGTGGGAGAGCTCATCTATCTTCTTTGTATAACAATGGTCCTCATCGTGCCCCTTCTTTTTACAGTATACATAACTGACCTTCTCCTTCTTTGGCTTTTCTTCTTTTGCAGTGGTGGAGGTCTCATTTGACTCTATTTTTGGTTTATGCTTCTTCTTCCCCTTACTCTATGGGCCATGTGCAACCAACGCATGACTTGTAGAGACCCCCTCCAATTGGGAAATCCTTGCCTATTCGCTTGTTAACTGGTCTCAAAAGTGGGCATCTGAAATGCACTACCTAAGGCATCCATTGTGGATGAAAAGGTAGAGGAAAAAACAACAAAAGGACCTCTCAAATTTGATAATATCAAGAAGATAAACTCCTTATTAGTTTTGGTCTTTCCACACCCTACTATTTGTGACCTTACTAATTTGAATTTCACAAGAAAGTCATCAATAGTAGGAAATTCTTTAGGGACAATAGAGTTTAACTCAGCCTCCAATTGCAATGCACGGATCTCGCTGACCTGACCAAATAGGTTTTCTAACTTATCCCATATTTCTTTAGGTGTACCCAACTCATCAATATGGAAAAGAAGACTATCTGAAACATTTAACTTCATCAACCCCATAGCTTGGTCACATTTATTTTGATGGGAAAATATTTCATATTCTTTGGTGAGAGAAGGTTGGGTAGCATTTAGAGTAGACCACATACCCTGGGACTGAAACAATCTATGTATTTTCATTTATCAAGTGTGGTAGTTGTGGGGAGTTAATAATTCAATGGTTTGAGGGCGATCCATGATAAAATTGCACTAGAAAACTAAAAAAAATGCCAATAAGGCAGCCTCTAAAAAATAATTTTTCACTTCACAAAAAAGAATATCTCCAAGCAAAAAAATGATTTTTGAGAAATAATTGAGACAAAACATTAAACACCTTGATCAACTAAGCAACCTCCTAACAAAGCACAATCACGAGCCTCTTCAATGACTATGAGACTTGCTCACACCAATCTTGTACACAACAGTGTTATTTGAATAGAAAAAACATCTTCCACTTTGTCAATGTGGGAGTAAAGATCCCAAATGCACTTCACAAGAACCTTGACATGGGCCCACCTCTAAACCCTAGCAAAAATACTTGATTGAGAAATTTAACGTTTGAAAAAATGTTTCACCTAAGAATCAAAAGGAAATGCCTCTTTCTAGTAAAAAAAATGCAGCCTGTGCAAAAATTCCCACACCCAGACAAATGTCCCACGTGGGTCTGCAACAAGGAAGAGCCTCTAGCAAATAGAGAACCATAAAAAATGCCTCCAAGCAGAGAGGAAATCACCCTTTGTTGGTGTAATCAGCCTCTCGAAACATAGAAATTGGGCATCATTATCAAAATCGAGCTTCAAGAATTCAAAATGCAGGCTTCAAACCAGTGAAATCACTACCTTTCTAAAAAAAATGCCCTCGTTGATATTCGCGACAACTAATCAAGACATGCCTATAAAGATTGAAACATATTTCAAACTCCAATGCAAGTTTCCCTTAGTAAAGAAAATCAGGTCAAGCTAAGAAACTACAACTAACAATGAAATATATCAATAAAAAAGTGCCTCTTGAACAACAATCAATATGTCTTAAACACAAAAATCCAAATCAAATGCTATAGAAAAAAAAGGGTCTTCAAATACAAAGTCTCACGCAAGACATTTCCATGCCTCTCTTCCTTTAGACGCCTCTCTCAAGATGCAAATCGTAGGCTTCAAGCAAGCACTTTGAAATGCCTAAAAAACAAATGTTGCTCCAAAATCACCAGTAACAGAAAAATATTTAAATTGAGGCAATCTTTGAAATTTACAAACTTTCAAATGTTGAAATAAACTGATCTCTAGCCACCTCTCCGATAAAAAATCTCAAGGAAGATACTACAAACTGGGAGACTTTGATACCATGATAGAGCAACAAACTCCCAAAAACAACCAATTTCATAGAGACCTTCACAATGCACAAGAGAAGCAAATGCTCTTTCACCGAAGAGAAAATATGTTGAATATGAGATCATTAAAGTACATACTGCTATAGGCTTATAAAGCCATGAAAATATTGATAGGTATGCAACCACCCAATATGGGAATAAAAAACTAATTACCCTATTAAATGCAAACTATGTACCTAAGTTAGAACTTAAGCCTAAGTAAACATGATTTACTCTAACAATCAAAAACCCTCATTAACATTCATATTTGTATTAGTTCTTAAACCCTTATCTACCATTAAACCCTTAACATGAATTAATAGAATTTAAACATGTAAAGCAATAATGTAAACACATCAAACACATAAGAATAGTAGATTTACATTGAAAACAAAAGAAGGGAAAAACCACAATGAGGATTAGCTCACTAATATATGAATTGCAACACTAAATACAATAAGGCTCACTACCAAAGGACTAACTATCCAGAAGAAAAAAAGAAGAAGGGTTATCTCACTACCAATTTTAATTGCTAACAATGGATCACTCATATGTTAAAGGAGTAGTTCATCTAAAGCACAAACAACTTATCAAATAGACTAAAATGTAGACACCTTCTGCTCATTGCATTACAAAGTCATAAGAATCAAGGCTTTCACTTAGATCAACATACTTGATCATTTTAACATCCTCTACATCGTGCACACTTTTCACACATCATCTATAGAATAATTATCCTTACATTTATATCCTTCATGACCTAAAACAATCTTAATTAGGTATGTCTTATTGAAACATATAGACCTCAACCATGCAACATCAAATAGGTCAACACCAAGCACTTCCACAATATAAAAAAGTGAAGCCAAACCATTCCAAAATTTTATTAGTACCCAAATGTACATAAACATGCTTCTAAACACTTCCTCTATCAACAATTATCCTCCACAATTAGCGCTAGCATGCCAAGTCGGCCAAACTTACACTAACACTAAAAAGTAACTCCAAACACACCTCTCAAGGTCCATAAGCATTGCAATAAACTAATAATAACAGCATTCCACACTATTCATACATCTTAAAATATTCCAATATCATCAGAATATTTTGCACAACTACTATAACTAGTTGAAACTCAAGACACCTTCATTTTGCACAACCAGATGTACTAGCACAAACACCCAACACATCAAACAATCTTGTGGAACAACTTGGCACTTGAAACTTCAAGTGAAGGTAGATAGAAACTTTATAAGAATACTCCTAGATCTTTAATACTAGAAACTTCACTGCAAAGAAATGTAGAGCAATTTCATTTCTCCTAAACACCATATTTCACCATACAGACATACTGTCAAACACATCTTCCACTATAGAATGATCTAGAACCTAAAATTTTAGATATGAAACCTCTAAACAAATTTTATCATCACATCTAAACTACATGGGCACATATTTAACCATGAAGAAATGCAGAGAAAAACACTAAACAACATTCTATCATACTAAACTCTCTTTTATTCAAACTTTCTTAGAAGCACTTGGAAACCAAGTGAACTAACTTCATCAACCAAATTACTCACAACTCTGTAAGACATCTACATCATTTATAATATGCAACATTTTCCAACTACAACAATCTTTTTCCTAAACACAAGTTAGACCAACAACCTTTGCAACTATATTGAAGTATGAAATCAATGGAAATACTAGCAACATTGTGTTGACATTAATACCAACAAATTCAAACTTCCAACAACTCCAATGCTAAGGGTTGACATCATCAACACCAACAACATTCTAGCACTTTCTTCATACATGAGGTTGACATCAATGACAACATCTCTATAAACCCAAAACAACCTGGCTTCCAACATTTCTAAACTTCCAAAACATGATCCCAATGTACACCCTAAAAATGATCAACACCATTCAACGATGTAGTTCCTAGAGCTCTACCACTCTAGACTAGCAAATGAGTATGTGGGAAACAATCAGAATTACATCAACATACATATAGATTGGAAAATATTCTCTAGAATAGAGATTTCTCAACACACACTTTCGACTCATAACAAAATCCACATACATAAAAGTGGGGATAAATAAATCATGAGGAATTGGATTATTTTTCCTCCAGTCAATCCAAGAAATAAAGAAGTGTTGAGGTATACAACCATACTAGAATGGACACCATCTCCAATAGATGTCACTACTTAAAATATCCATCAAACAAATGAAATTAGAAGTGTTTGGAAAAAATTCTTATAATTTTTCCAAGAATACAATACTCTTCAACTTCCTAACACACGCAAGAATGCCAAATTTCCCATTGTGAATCTTACAATGAATGAGAATAACTTCAACTAGTAAATATACACCCAAAACTAGAGACTCCTCTTTCTTTCCCACCTAAAATATAGTTAACCCTAAAATAAAAATAAAAATATCAATCATAATATTATATTTTATTTTCAAGATTTTATAAAACACATAATATTCTCATTAAAACCATCAAAAGGCTTCCTACATATCTTCCATTTAAAGAGAAACATATTTTGCAAATATTTTTTTGGATACATACAACAATTTCATATGAGAAAAATATAAACATTTAGTTTATATATCATTTCATATACTATTCCTCGAAACTCTAAGAACACCTTAGTTTCCCTCAATATCTTTTATCAATTTAGACAAATACATGCAATGAATTCTTCTTCTTATATAAACTCAACACATACAATGATCCTCTTCTTTTGTTCCCACAAATCAGATATGTGCACAACTATTTCCTTTCCACTCAAAAAATACATAAACATAGTCATTCATTTTTTCATCCATAAAATGCACAGACTAATAATTTATTTGACAGCTAAAAAATAAACATGGACAATAATTTATGGTGATACTACAAAATGTATACAAAAAGATGTTCCTTTTGTATCCAAAAAATGCATACATATTAATATTCTCTCTTGAAAAGCATTCTCCTTGCATAGAGATGTGTTCTACTAGTAACCTACATTTTTGAATCACTTACAATTCAGGAACTCATTTGTAAACATATAGTACAAGGTGTAGATTGATTCCAAATATCTTGGAGTGCATGTAAACTATCTAATACATAATTATTTGATCCTCTCTAGGATATTATCTTGTATAAGCTTGAGTGATATTTCTATCTTCCACACAAGGAAAAGGTTAAAAAATAAATGAATAGTTTTTCTAAAATCATAGGGTCTCTTGTCTAATAAATTTATAAGGACAAGAATAACAAAAAGTAGATACAATTCTCACTATTCAATTTTATGTAACATAAAATATAGGATGATATATGATCATGATTATCTATTCTTACTAATAAAATATATTTACTTTCTTTCAAAAAAGACAATTCCACTAATATTTTTATTATTTTAAAT
>VDFB02021010.1:0-44245 GCA_007258455.2 Sequoia sempervirens | reverse complement strand
ACCTTCAGGAATAGGTGGACATGTCCAATCCTCGGCTCTGCCTGTTCCTACACCCTTGGTATACTAAATGATGTTCTTACTCATGAAAAAGCAGCCAAAAAGTACTCTGTAAACTGAAAAAGCAACTGAAAAAGCACAGGATGGCAGGAAATCTGTGCTCTAATACCACTGTAGGAATCCAGGTGATTCTCAACCCCGAAACCCTAACTGAAATGCTGTTTTTTTGAAAGTTTGTGTGTTTTGCATTTTTTTGAGGTTTTTTTTGATAAATAAAGAGAAGCTGCGATTTTGCTCTAAATTGCTAATAAATTCATAATAAATCAAAAATCTCTAAATAAGCTTCGAAAATGCTCAGAGAAGATAGGCGCTTGTATTTATTAGATTTCCAGAGCACAAACAATGTAAAAATTGTACATATAAATGAAATATGAACTTATTTATAAAGAACCTGATTTTCTCCTGTAGGCGCCACAGTAACAGAGTAAGTTGGTACGGCTGAATGAGAAAACAATTCTCTGGACTCTGAAAATCAATATTGGATCCCTGTAAACCCTAGGCGCACCCAATCTTACTGACAAAAGCTGAGATCTGAGGATGTTCACTGGCAAATGACAAAGTACAGCCTTCAAGCAGTAGTACGGCCTGTACCAATCAGCAGCAATAAATAAAGTACGGCTCAATGAAAGGAATGCCAGATCTCTGTGGAAACAACTCTGTGAAGTCGCCTCAAATGCTAGATGAATATTCTCTGTTAAACCCTGACTGAATCAATCAATAAGCTCAATCTGTAACCTCTGTGTGAAGTCACCAAGAAGACAATCTTCAACTGGTATTGCACAGTCTCAGTATGCCAAATTCTGAAGAGGTATCGTTCTCCAGAATCGATTCGTCTGCTGAAACCCTAGGTTTTGCAAACTCCAATGCTCAGAGCAAAATAGAAGACAAATTTGAATAACATATCATAATGGTTCGATTTGTCTCTTTCCTGTGTATATATATCTTCCTTGAAAATTCGACCCAATGTTTCTTTTTAATAATCATTTAATTAAATGATTATATTCGCCCTTTAGACTTTAGGAGAAATAATAATTTAATTGGCGTCTCATTAATGAATAATAATTATTCATTATATCAAATATCAACACTTTATTATAAAGTATAATAAATACTTTATAATACGCCCTTTTAATTAAATATTTAAATAATTAATAAAGTGACTTTAATATAAAGTCAAAAATATTAATTATTCATTAAATCATTAAATACTCCAATATTTCTCCGTCTGACTGTCAAATTGAAGAACTGGGTCGACTCTGAGCTAACAATTTGAACAGGTGCCCTGCCCAAAATAGCAGCTTCCGCCTGTCCGACTTTCTAAAAATAGAAAGTCTCGAAAAACCACTCTGAAGGATTGAAGGCCCAACTGAACAAGCTGTGGCTGCGAAGCTTCTGAACAATAGCGCCTCGGATGATCCTCTGCACACATCGTCGACCCTATGAGGATCGAAATAATAGGCTAACCACATAGCAGTAGCGTGACTAGGATGGGGACATCCACAAGGATTGACAACTAAACCACTGCCAAAATTAGTATTTACTAAAATTAGTAAACACCAAGAGAAAAGCCACAAACGTCCAAGCAAGGAAACCCTGATTTCACCACAATCCAGCCTACAGGACTTCAGAATAGGCTGATGAACTACTAAGCTAATCACTGATGAGAAGGGGACATTACATCTCTCTATTCAGATAGGTGCATCCAATTATTGTTCATGTGTTCTTGTTTTGATCGCCTCATGTGTCATTGTTTCTTTGACACAAGTTGCTGTCCCAATGTGTAACTTTGGTGGAATATTGAGATAATAAATCAAGAGAGTTACCATGCCTTTGATCAAAAATCTCAAAGTTTTATCATTGTATGTTGTTATCAATAATCTGTTTTCAATCTAAACCTCAGAAAGGTCTTGGTACCTCCTTGGGAATTTAGAAAGTTAAATTATCATCCCTTTGTTGTTTCTAGTAGTTTACTTTTCAGCCTACACCTTGTAAAGGTCTTGGTACCTCCTTGGGAATCCTAAGATATAAACTACTGTCTGGATTACTTGTGTGGATTTTATTCCAGTACAGATCTGGGAGTTCAAAGCCTTTGGATGCATCCTGGGAGACTAATTCGTTCAAGTGATTGAACCATCCATTCCCGCTCCTATGCCCTCATGCTCTGTTTATCTTGAGGAGATAGGATAGATTAGAAGCTAGTTTAGTCGTAGTTATGATTTGTAGAAACTAGAGAAAAACTTTGCTACGACGCATTGTATTTATGCACCCTTGTGTCCTACCGTTGAGTAAAAAAGATAGGAAAGTAGTTTATTTTATTCTTTTTACACAAAAATCAGCAACAAGAGGGATCTTCCCCTCCCAATTTGAAGAAGCAAACACTACAGACTTGCAACAGCTGACCATTTCCAATAAACACTCTAGAGGTGCTAATTGAAATGCCAACACTAGGTATTCCTTCTATGGATAGTCCATCATCCCAGATAACCTACATATTTGGATAACTCAACTTACATGTAAGTATATTAAACTCTCTCCCATATTGAATGACCTCTCCTAGGAGAAAACACAAGTTGTCCTAATTAAATCAATAATTTACCTAAGTGTACCATATGTGTTTTTCATGTTCAATCATACCTAGTATATATAATACTTATGAGAAACACCCATCTCCTACTATGGAGTAAATACAAACACATTGCATCCCATGTTCAAACATATCTAGTATAATTAAATACCTATGTTGTACCACATGTAACATAATTAAATACCTATGTCAAGTAATCTCTTCGACATATCTAGTATAATTAACTACTTGTGTCAAGCAATCTCTCCTATCATGGAGTACTTAAAAACACATTATAAAAACAGCCTAAAAGCTTCAATTCCCTTATCTGAAGACACTCTCAATTACTTCTATTGCACGTAGTGAAAAGACATTCCAGGAAAACATAGAATTCATAATAATTCTAAGTAAATTACAGGAAGAAGAGATCCTCATGCCTATTATCGCTTATCCCAATTAATGGCAGCAGTGCAGCCTTCTCCAATAGTAATTCAGCGTGAAATCAGCTTCCCAAACTCTCTCTCTCTCTCACTTGTTGATAGCTCACTTCTCTCAAACAAATAAGATAACCTCTTTCTCACAAAAGATCACTCTTTCCTCACATAAAACAGACGAATATGGCTGCTAATATCTCAAAAGTAATAAATAGCAAAAGACATGTAACTCTTGGTAAAATGCATCTCTCACAGGTGAATGAAAGAATGAAAATAATGATCATAGAAGAGAATGAGAATGAATGCATTCCAAATGAAACGGTGTGACTGTTTATAGAGCAGCCAAGCATTCTAAAATCCTGCAGTTTAGGCATGAAGAATGACACAAGTTTCATACAAAGTAAATCATCAATAAGGTGGCGATGGATAAAGTTTAGACTCAACAAAAACCATCAACAAATCGACTTCTTCTTTGACAGTAATTCAAAGACCATTTCAAATAGCACATGGAGAATTCAAATACTTCTCCAACAATGACATCTATAGGAAAATGCAATAAGAGGTGGCACCAAAACCATTTTACCAGAGCAAGTTGGTACGGTTTCAAATGAGGTGAAATAGTCAATCTTAATTCTGCAACATAGCAAGAATCAACTGGAATAAAGGTTGAGTCGACTTAAGCCAATTAATATGTTGGACTAAGTCCACGTATTTCTCTTTCAAATCTGTCGACTAAGTCAAAGTTTGCAGACTAAAACGTAGTGATACGTTTTCCACATACGTGTCTAGGCTGGTGATATACGACTTATATACACAACTGTGCATATTTCCATGTCGATTTCCAGCTTGATGACTAACATCGACTTTTATTGCCATGGTTATAAAATGTCAAAAGAAGTCTTTTAAACCGGCTCAAGTCTTCAGCTAATACATACCACATGCGTGGCCTTAAAGTTTCCCCTATCTTCTGCACATTCATTACCATTATGTCTTATGCAACGTTTGACTTAGACGCCACCATGTTGTCTCAAGTTCTCAACATTCTCATCTTTCGTGCCATACTCATGCGTCATGATTTCTAAACATAACCAATGCTTTTAATCTCTTCATTCTTTGCATTCCTTAACCTTAAGACATATATTATATATTCACATTTATCTTGCCTTAAAGCTTTGGTAGAATAATTGTATACGTATATATATGTATGTTCATAAATAGCATTTAAATGCTATGTCACATATATACATATATGCTTATGTTATATATATATATATATATATATCCTATGCTGATCAGGTATGTATTCATTTGATATACGGATGAACATAAGAGAGCATATATCCTTATGACAATATATATATATATATAGGCATATGATGCTCCTATCATGCAAAGCCATAGCTTATTCGTTAATCAAGTATAGACCACTGTTTTGGTAGTCAAACACACAAAGATGTTATGTTATATATATTTACATATATACATTCTTTCCAAGCATGTATGCTCACGTGTGTGTGTATATATATAAACACTTATCACTCACAAAATCAAGCATAGAGATATAAGGGAGGAACTCAAAAGCTCAACAAATAAACATCACCCAATAATGCCCTCACTAGTACACAAGACCTTTACTAATGTAGACATATTGGCTAAGGATGACTTACCTATTACCCACAAACTAACTCAATTCAATCATTCTAATGTGGTGTGTGTTTATGCTCAGATAGTTACATTTACCAATTACTTGACCAAGATCTTCTCCCGAGTGATACTTCCCCTCCGCCTAGAGAATGAACATTTACCTGCAACCACTAACACATGCCTACGGCAGTTAATTGTTCATAACATATGCAGTTTACATAAAAATTTCCAAAGTTCGAATAATAATAATTCAATAACCTTCCATTCACATATATGCAGTATTTCACCATGAATAACATCAACTGAGGTAATATCAAATGAGATAACATTCATATTGTTAACAAGGTACAAGCATAATCTATTCATCTCCAAAATTCACATTACATTCATATTACCCTATGTAGTAATAGTAAATAGTAACTTCCCAATTGGGATGTAACACTGCCAATATGCCAACCATTTTTGGGTTATTTTTTGGATTTCAGTTTGATGTTGAAAATTCATTTTCTAGAAAGTGACACTTACTAGACAGGAAAATCAAAATTTAATTTGATTTTTTTAGAGTGGATGGTGCTTTCATTTTCCAATGCATCAAATGTTTGAGATGGCAACCTGTCTTTTATTTTCAACCCTAAGGTTAAGCAATAGAATTTACTAATGCTCGAAGGGGGCAAGTACAGTTGTTTTTAGTAATTTTGTCATGCACCTTAAGAGAATCCAAGAATCCTGCAATCTTATAAGTGATTTAATGTTATCATAAGTTTTTTATTACTGTTTGTAGTTGTAATTGGCTCCAAAAGAAAGAAAAGACAACTGACTTTAGGATTTATTCTCCTGCTATTTATATCCTTGTTGGCATTTCAAATTTGGAGGGGAAGCTCCCTCTTTGCTGATTATGCTTTTAAAAGAAACAACTAAACTAATGGCTGATCTTTTTGTTCTCAGCTTTAGAGCACAAGGTTTATAAAATTCTCTGTGTTGTAGCTAAGATTTTCTTTGGTTTCGTAAATCCAACTACAACCAAGGCTACGCTAAAACGCTTCTAATTTCTCAAGTAAATTCAAAGCAAGAGAAACTAAAAGTACAAAAGTATGATTTTTTGACACAAAAGCTCAAATAAACTTGCATCCAACATTCACCCGAAGACTCATTGTACTTTCGGTTGTAAGCTGAAATAAAGATTACAAAAGCCAATTACTGAAAGAAATGAGACATTGGATCAAAGCACAAAGGCGTGAGATTTATTTCCTAAAAGTTTTCTTGAACAATAGTACATCTGGGATGGCAAATTGTATGATGAAACAAACACAACAGACGATCAAACCAGCTTTATAACATGACATTTAAACAATAAACTGAACAATGATTTGCAGCCACAAGTAAGCATACAATCTTGTTCTTACACAATGTGAACAAATTTGAATAGCAATATTGCAGGCGAAAGTGGCGCATAAATTTGTTAGCACAAGCAAAAGTTCAAATACAATGAGCAAGGTTGCTCTTATTTATAGGACCTCGAAGGAGTAGGGAACCCTAAAATCTCCTTAACATTAGTTCTTACCACATGCAAGATTTATTCCTATGTCTAAATACAGGTAACTTAACAATTAACGGGAAAAACTACTTTAGTTAACTGATTCTAAATTAAACTAGAACTCCATATGTACATAGGTGTCTCCAAAAATATACATGCAGCGAGTTAACTTGGAAAGAGGCATCAAGTTAACTATTGTGTCTAATGTCTATTTGGAAAAGGTGGGACGTCTTGTCTTAGTAGTTCACTGGCTGTGATTACGAGCAATCTGCTCCTCCAAGAAGTTGTTAACTGCCTCATCTTCTAGAGGTCGTCACATGTCTCAATTGTCAATTTACTGCCTGTCAGCAACTTGAGCAATCCTAAAAATTTCAACTGGTAGTTCACTAATTGATAACTTTGGTGGCTCTATAATTGGATTGATGATCTTTGTTTCTTCTACAGCTTGATGCTTCTGATGCTTTTCTTGATTCTTCTCAATGGAAGAGTTACATGATGAAACCGCGAGTTTGACTGCGAACACTCTAGCTGTGAGAAAAGCCCATGAACTTGCTGCGCACCTAGAGTTCCAATGGTATTCAACCCTCTAAACTGGCCTTGAAAGGCTATCAGCTATACGAGGTATGGAACCATGTGGACTTTGAGTGTCTATGCTTGTCAAATTGTCTAAGTCAACCATTGGGTGCACTTAATGCAAATCGGTATCAATAGTTTTTATGAAATTGTAAATCAAGATCGATTTAGTCTTGAATTCAGTTTGAGTGAATTGTATACTGAAAAACTTGACTATTGATTGTAAACACGGATATGTTCGGACAACTAGGCTGAAAATATCTTTTGGTGAGGCTAAAAATAGCTTGTCGAGGGGCAATTTATTGAAAATTTCTGAGACATGGGTTTTGCAAAGAATATTTTTTTAAACAAACCCACAACGTCAAAATTTTGAAAAGGTAATTTTTTCTTTGACATGCAATAACTTTTTAGAAATAGAAGCTATAGGGGCTCCAAGGGATATTTTTCCCAAAAAATTCTGGCACATGGGTTTTGTTAATGCCTAAGAGCTAAACAAACCCAGTTTCTCCATTTTCTGAAATGACGACTTTTTTTGGAAACCCTAAAAATAGGGGGCAATGGAGCAATTTTCTCGAAAAATTCTGGCACGTGGGTTTTGTTGCCAACACTATGTTGAACATACCTAGAAGGCCAAACCTGTGAAAAACTGTTGTTTACTTGGACATGCAAGAAAATCTATGATAGGGATAGAAGAAATGTGAGGGGGAGAAGATAGAAGTTATAAACTGCCTCCTTCAATCCTCAAGAAAAACGCTTCTGTATAAACCCAATCTGATGAATTCCTAGCAAGAATGTATTGGAAAGATAAAGCATGGAAAAATATTCCTTTGTGCAACTTGAATGAAGAACTTCGAAGAACACTGAAAATGGCCTCTGTTAGATCCTTCAAAATGCATTGGAGAGAAAATAGCTGATTTTAGCTTCAACCTGCAAGAAATAATGGAGAAGCGACACCTATGCTTGAATAAATATCCATTTTGGAGGTGAGAGTGTCAGTTAGATGTGCCAACCCTAATTGAAGAGTCAATTTATGTGCATGCCTTGTTAACTGAAAGTTATCTAATTTTAGGATGCCATTTGCAAGAGGAAGCATGCAAAAATCGTAACTGAGAGTCAATGTGGCCCACTTTGACTTTAGGCATCCAAGCTTTAGGGAGTTAGAAAATTATTAAAGATTTTCAACTTCGGTTGTGACAAATTGCCTCTGTTTGACCCTGAATTCCAATCGCCCGATTGATCTTGAAGCTAAGCTGACAGATTCATCACAAAGCTGGATCAAGTTTGAAGAGATGTTGTTAGGAGCTACAAACCTTAGAAACTAGTTTTGATAACTTGAAATTTTGGGCGCCTTTTGCCAAAAGGGTGCTTTTTTCACCAGACTTGGCCATTTTTTGAATGCTTTTCAATCTCGTCAATTTGACCCTTTGTGCTTCAATTTGTAGCTGCAAGTGATTGATGACTCCCGCAAACATGCTGAGATATGGAACGGAAAACCAATTCAATTCTAGAAAGAATGACTGGTATTGCAACTTCTGAAAGTTGATTTATGAGGCTCAAATTCAAGGGCGCCCCTAGCCTGTAGGGGTGCCATTGGGTCTCTGAGATACATTTTGCAATTTGTAACCTTTGACGAAATGCTCCAGTTTGACCCTCGTTGCCGAGAGTTTCACTACTTCAATGTTCGTGCCGATGATCTCATCGCGGAGATTGAACAACTTTGAAGAGATGTTCTTGGGAGCCATGATGTTAGAAAACTGCATCTGAGGCCCCAAAATTTGGGTGCCTTTTCCAAGATGGATGTTTTTTTTTCAATACTTAGTCAATTTTCCATGTTTTTCAACTTGCCTTCGCCTTCGGTGTTTTACGTTTGATCTTCATTCACGGGCGTTTGACAGGTCTCGAGAGTTGGCTATTGAATTCATCATGTAGCTAGAAGGATTCCGAGCAAATCTCTTGAAGAAGACAACTACTGAAAACCTCATTTGGTTGACCAAAAGTCTAGGTGCCCATAGCCTGTAGGGGTACATTTGACCTTTGAATTTCATTTCATCCTCTGTTTTACGTGCTCGCTGAATCAACGACCATTGTTGTTTGATATATCTTTTGAGTTGGCTGTTGGATTCACCGCGAAGCTGTGCTAGATCTGAAGAGATCACCTGGAGATAACAAATCCAAGAACTAACATCTAATGACTCTTATTCTTGGTCGCGCCTAGGCTACATGGGTGCAATTTCTATAAAAGATTGTCATTTGGATGTTTGTTGACCTTCATCATCTTCTGCCTCTGACGTTGTTTTTTGGTGTTTGACGAATCAGATGAATTCGCTTGATGATTTGTTGGAAAGATAGCAAAATTTTGGAGAAGATGATTGGTTTTTCAAATGTTAATAACTACATTTGGCCTTTCAAATTCAAAGGTGCCCCTCGCCTGCAGGAGCGCATTTAGCTCCAAACTTGATCATTTTCTGATGATTTCCAACTCCTTCACGCTTCGCGATTACCATGTTGCTTGGTTGAGTTGATTGCGTTGAAGCATTGCTATTGTTGACGTGAGTATGTTCACCATTGTGATTGCATTCACCATTCTACATGCACGAATACTACAAGGTTGACTTGGGCATTGACTAGAAAAGCATCTCCCTTGTAGCAAGGCATAGCGTTTCCAAACTTAGAATATTTTTTACATTTTTCACCTTTTGAAAATCCCCTTCGTCACAAAGCATCTTTTTCCATAAAATCTTTTGTGATGCATTTGAGGCTTAGATTTCGACACCTGGTATTGGCCAACTGCCATTGACAACCTTGGAGGTCCTAACTTTTCTCCTGAAAAAGTGAAATAGACCCGCCAGAGCTAAACTGACTTTTTCTTGATTCTAACTTGACCAATGTGATCGTGAAGTGAAATAAGCCAATCAAAATTATTTTCAGCCAATTCTAGAAAGATCCTATTTTTTAGGGTTTTCTCTAAAAATAGGGGCCTGAAATCCTAATTTTCAAAATTTGCCAGTATCCTCTGGACAATAAACCCACAAAAAGCCTATGCTTTGTTTGACCTAAAGATGACTTTTGATGACAATTTTACAAGATTTAGACCATTTTAGTCAAAATGCCTTATTGAAGCAAAATTTGTATTTTGGGTACAACAATCCTCTTAGCATCATATCCACTTCTTAGTTTATTAAAATTTGAAATATATGTAATTTACCCTGTTGTTTGAAACAGTGATAATATGTTCAAAACAATCTTCATGAGGTTATTTACAGTAAATGTTAGCATACTTATTGTAATTTCACCTATGCATCATGGTGGACAATATATAAGTTTACTTAGTACGCACATGGAGCCAATTGTGTTATCTTTGGGCACATAGCCATCTTTCCAACCAACCAGTACTATTATGTTGATATTGCTTTGTATTCAACCACCTCCTCAATCAAACACCACTTTTATGTGGGTATTGCTTTGTATATGCAAGCAAACTAAACTGGATGGCTGCCATTGCTATTTCTCTGTTTGTGATGTTCTGAAATTACTTTTATGTAATCTCTACAGGAATTATTCAAACCAGTCTGCTTTACTTCAGTGTGTATGCCTTGTACATGCACATCTATGTTTGGAGTTTGTGTGGTTGTATGATTGTATCTTGTTCTATGTTTTCTAAATGCTAGGATTCTGTTTGTCTCAAGTTACCTAAATGCTTTCTAGTATATGTGTTTTAAATTACAAGACTCGGACTCGGACTCGGCTATTGGCTCAACTAAACTTTCGACTTGCAAAATGAAAAAAGTTGAAAAAACCTTAGAAAATTAGAGATTTTTAAAGATTTAAAACTTGTTTCAAGCACCCTTTATTGAATACAACACAAATAAAAGCAAATTTGATCACATACACAAGTATACAATGATCACATAAGTATAAAGTACACAAATTGTAGTTGCACTGCTGAAGGAAATAACATACTTTGATATATAAAATTAGTCAAATGTATACAAAACTCATGGAATATGAAATCCATGACATCAAATGTTCCATACAAATATGAAATATCAAAAGATTCAAAACAATAGCTATAAGTCTATCACTCTATGCCTATGGCATAGTGGAGCCAGCATCCTTCCTACGAAGGCGTCTAAAGGTCCTGGATGATGTTGCAGTTGCAGCCATAGTCTCTGCCTGTGTCTGAGTCCCCATACCACTCTCACCACCAGTAGCTATGTCTCCTCGTGCTCTAGCCTCCTCCTCAGCCATGGCTACAACCTCAGCCTCTCTCTCTGCCTGGTCCACCCAATCAAGGTCCTCGTCACTAAAGACTGCGTCTGTAGCCTCAGTGATCCACTCAGACTGTGGATCAACCTCCTCTAAACAGATCGGGGTGTTGTCGTGGTCAAAAGCCTTCCTGTATCTGAGCCGAAGGTTGTAATGAACATATACCAGGTCATTCATCCTCTCCACTGTCAATCTATTGCGCTTCTTGGAGTGTATGTGCTCAAACATACTCCAATTGCGCTCACAACCGGATGAACTGCATGGCTGGCTCAATATTCGTATGGCAACATTTTGCAGGTTCGGTGTATCAGAACCAAACATCTCCCACCATCCATCTGAGATGAGAAAAAGAAACAAAATCAATCTCATTTCAAGTTTCAAGTTCAAGTTCAACATTTAATAATAAATTATAATATAAAAAGATGAAAATTATGGCCTTAAATATATTTTTACCTGGCATTAATGTTGTCCTACTATCTTTGCACATTTGACGTGCAAAGAAGTCTCCTCGTGCCTTAGTGAAGGCATCTATCTCCTGCACTATCTGTGTAGTAACAGCGGGCAACATTCTCTCTATCGTCGAGTAGAGCCCACTAAGAATTTCTCTATCTGCACGGAGATCACGGCGGAAGTGGAAGGCCGGATTTAGGAAACATGCGGCTGCATGGATGGGCCTATGGAGTTGGTTTTGCCATCTCCTATCAATGATCTCCCAAATGGGACGATACTTATCATCAACTCCACCATAGACTGATCTAATGGCCTCTTTGGCCCTATCCATGCCCTCATATATGTAGCCCATTGCGGGCTTCTCCCCATCTGCAACTCGTAGGAGAACTAGCAAGGGCTCAATAAACTGCAAAGTGCAAACATGTTTCACAAATAAGTAAGTGTGACTGTCAATGAAAATGAACAAATAAAAGTAAGATATGATTAAAAATTAAAACATAATAAAGAATTAAATGTTACCTTCACAATCTCATCTGCTGGTGTCCAAAACCCTGCCTCATCAAATATGCAATCAGCCACAGCAATCCCTGCAGTGCTTGTAGAAAAGGATGAGGAAGACCACTCCTCACTAGCAAACATGCGCCTCAAAGGTGCCCTTGACCGAATCAAGGATTGCAACATGATAAAATTTGATGCAAACCGAGTGATGCCAGGACGAGACAACTCCCTCAACCCCGTGTATTGCCTCATAAGGTTAAGCACCCATGCATGATTGTAAACAAATTTGCAAATGTTTCTTGCTGATTCCATACATGTTTTTATCCATGGGAGCTTGCCAAGATCCTCCATCATGAGGTCAATGCAATGGGCGGCACATGGAGTCCAAAATATAGTTGGGTGCCTCTCCATCAATAATCTACCAGCAGCAACATAATTTGCTGCATTATCTGTCACCACTTGCACTACATTTTCTTCCCCCACATCGGCTATCACCTCCTCTATAGCCTCACATAGGTATGTGGCATTTTTGAATTGGGCGGAAGCATCAATGGACTTTATGAAGACAGTGTCACCTGAAAAAATAAGCAAAACCAAATTACCAATTATTCAATAAATTAAAAACATAAATCAGCCTTATTAAATTATTAATCACTAAATCAAATTCAAATATCAATGTATTAAGGTAAGTACAATTACCTCCAGAGGAAACTAGAAAGTTCAACAGCGTCCTATTTCTCCTATCGGTCCAACCATCAGTCATGATGGTGCAACCAATCCTCCTCCATTGCACACGCTGCTCCTCTAATTGTGCTTTCACATCCGCCACCTTTTGAGTCAAAAGTGGGCCCTTTAATTCATCTTCGCTGGGGGCTTTGAACCCCGCCCCACATATGGTTATTGCATCAACCATGTTTTGCCAAAAAGGAGACCTAAAACATGTCATAAAATGAAAAGATTTAAGTTTTTAACTTTAAATTTGAATTCGATAGTGAGATACATCTAAATTCTAAAACAATAAAATTTAAATATAAATTTTAAAACAATTAAACGAAAAAAGAATTACCTGGCTACATGGAAGGGAATGGTGCAGTAGTACCAAAAGTCTGCAATTGTTTTTTTTGCTGCATCGTGTGCATCCTTGTTCCAACCCATGCTCTCAAGCGACGGTTGGGAACCAGGAGTAGTGCGTGGTACAAAATATGAGTCCACCCTAGATTTACGAACTCTAGGGCCAATGCTAATACTGCCACTACCACTAGCAGTAGCAGCGCCACCAGCACTAGGAGTACGCATAGGAATAGATGGTGCAGAAGCACTAGCACAAGCACTAGCACTAGGACGGTATGGAGGCATGGAAGAAGCACCTCCAATAGCACCAAGTCCCTGTCCAACTCCAACACCCGCCAACTCCTCCCTCTGTCTCTTTCTAACTTCTTTTTGCCTTTCAAAATTTTCTAATTGCACCTGCACTTCACGAACAGCCTCAATAGGTGCTAGGGTGCAACCCACTGCATCATGGATGGGTATGCGTGCAATGTGGTATTTCAATCTATTTATGCCTCCATGGTATATTGTTTTGCAGTATTTACATTTTGTTTCTCCTCTTCTCATTCCGGGAAAATTTTCACAATGTTTCCAAGCAGGGTCTTCTGACTGGGGTTTGAGACATTGTGAAAATAATAATATGGTTTGATTTGCAAATGAATGTGGCTGCAATAACAAGTAGGGTTTGTAAAATTATTTAAGTTGCAAGTAGGGTTTGTAAATAAAAATGCAAACTATAAAAATTTAAAAACAATGATTTTACAAATTACAATGAATTATTTGTTAAAAAAACACAAAAAAAACCATTAAAATCAAACTTACCTCTTAGATTTGGCTTGGAATGCAATGCAAACTCCTCCCAATCACTAGCAATGAACTTTCAATGCACCTCCTTAGCAGTATGAAGCTTCCCAAATGATATATGACCTTGCTTTTGTTTTAAACAATTTGCTGGTTGCCCTCTCTTCTCCTCCTATTTTTCTTCACAACTCTCTCTTCTCCTTCTATTTTGCCAAAAGAGTGAAATGAGGTTGCTTTTAGGGTTGGAGAGAACATATAGAACAAAAAAAAAAACTAACTTAAACTTTTAATTTTATGTTTTTTAAGTGTCTTAAGAGCTTGCTTTGCCGGGTCCAGCTGGGACTTCCCAACCGGCGAGTTTAGTCCGGCCACGGACTCAGCGGGTCCGAGTCCCGGCTCCCCAGTCGGCCAGTAGCTCGGCCCGGGACTTCGCCGATCTAGGCGAGTTTCACGAGTCTTATTACAATGGTTTTAATAGTTGTTAGTTTTAGGATCAGAATTTAAATAAGCAGAATTAAAACAATTTCACCTGATTGACACATCATATACCTTGGGAAAACCCTCCAACGAGGGAGAAAAACCCAACAACAATATCTCTCTTATACTAAGTAGCGGTTGAGTTCGGGGTTCGGTTAGGCCAAAATTTTTTGGGGGGTGGGTTCGGTTCGTCTTGGGTTCGTTAGTACAAATTACAAAATATGTAAAAAAAAAATATATATATATATATATGCAGCCTAGAAGCATGAATTAGGATTAGAATTTAGAATATCACATAACTGATAACATCATATAAACAACAAAACCACCATAAACTTGAATGTCATTTAAAACATGCATGATAAATATTCATTGTTCAAACTTCAAGCTCAATATTACAACACTTTCAAAGTTTTAATCATCATATGGATTCTCTAGATCATCCATATCAATGTCAACATTGACATTAGATGAAGTAGGAAGACTAGATGAATCACAAGTGCCAATGGCACCATCACTAGCACTACTAATGTGCCCATGCCCCTGTTGGATATCCTCATCCTCATATGCAATATGTTGGGAACTGCAAGCATCCAAGTCAGTATCCTCTGGCACTATATCCCACAACTTCGTCTCCCCGTCCTTGTAGTTAGGTTGTTTGTGTGAAAGGAGACGCAAGTTGGAATGCACATATACTAAGTTCTCCGCTTTTTTTGACAGCAATTTATTGCGCTTTACTGAGTGGATGAAAGAATATGTGCTCCAATTCCTCTCAGATGCGGATGAACTAGCAACCTATGAAGACAAAGTAAACAATTAAAAATTTATAAATGGAATTATGAAACTTTTAAAACTAAAATATGAAAATTTATTAAACTTACTTGTGATAAAATTTTGATTGCAAGGGGCTGCAAATTTTGGAAGTATTGTCCATGGAAGTACCACCAAGAATGAACATCCTTTAAGAACCTATCACGGGAGGCATCAACATCTAGATGATTTGAGTGCACAAAATCAGTGAACTCATCCGTGACTACACTCCGCAAATCTCGATCAGGGAAGAGTCTCACAAATGCTGCCTTGTACCCTTCAGCCACTTCTAAATCTCTATATGGAGGAAGCCTTCCTGGTTGTGAAAGAACCTGAGAGCTGTAGTATTTTGGAGTCAATGCAAAGGCAAGAAGGTGTAATGGAGTTGTCATTTTGTTCCATCTTTCTTCAACAATTGTATGCACTTGTTTGAAGAAAGTCTCTTCAGGGTCTTGCTCTCTTGCATTTATGATGCACTTGATCTTCTCAATCATTGAGTCTATACCATCATATATTTGTCCAATGCATGGCTTGTCCATGTCAGTATAGCGAATCATACTCAAAATGGGCTCGGTGAAGCTAAGGAGATACTCCACACGATCCCACCATGAGTCATCTAATATCATGCTCTTAATTCTTGTTGCTCTTTCAGTGCTGCTTTGCCTCCATATAGACCAATTGGTGCTAATTACCATGCTAGAAAGTGCTTGCCTAACTTTCACAAGTCGTCTCAAGACAATTGTATTAGAGGCAAAGCGGGTTTCTGCAACCTATTGCAAATTAAAAAAATAATTAATATTTAAAAATAAACTTTAAAGAAGAATTTAAATTAGATTGAACAATCAAATTATGAAAATCAGAAAATGACAAATGTAAATATTACTTCTCTTACCTTCAATAGCTCCAATTTTGAAAATGTTCTAAAGATCCCTTGAGACAAGTGGTGGTTGGTGACGAACATCTGAATGTCCTCAGCCTCAGTATACAATTGTTTGATCCATTCAATTTTATTCCCAATCTTTTGCAGCATAAGATTGAGTGAATGGACCGCACAAGGTGTCCAAAAGATATGTGAATATCTTTCCTCAACCAACAACCCTGCAGCTCTACAATTCTTTGCGTTGTCCGTTACAACTTGAACAACATTGCGGGCTCCCACTTGCTCAATGGCTGCAATAAGAATATTAGCAATAAATTGCCCATCTTTTACTTGCCCCTCACAATCCACGGCTTTCAAAAACATTGCCCCTTTAGGGGACACCGCTATGACATTGATCAAAGGCCGATTTTTTGAGTCCTTCCAACCATCTGAAACAATGGACACACCTGTCTCAACCCATGAATCTCTTATAGGCTTCAATGCATCTTCAACCAACTCAACCTCCTTTTCCAATAAAGTGCTACGCACCTTCTCATAACCCGGGCCCTTGTACCCTTTTGGAGCTTCATTAACCGTTCTCAACATCTCTTTCCAATATGGAGAACGAACAACATTAAAAGATAGTCCATTGGCATATATGCATCTTGCTACACATTGGTCGGCAAGGGCTCTACTCTCATTTTGAAATGCAACTTCCAAAGGTCCCTTTGCTCTCTTGTTTGCAAAAGGTTGTGCACTTTGAGCTTGAAGATTTGGAATGGCCATAAATGGGTGGTCTTCTACCACAATATTGGGATTGGGATTAGATGGGGGCTGCATTCCCTTTGATTTTTTATTTGACAAAGGGTGATTTCCTTTTTGGGCTTCCCGTTGATCTGCTAGTTCTTGCTCCATAATGTATTTTGCAATTGTCTCAGGTTGAATAGGGGCATCTTTCTTTCCAGGGCAAGGTGAGATGCCTTTTCCACTTATGCCACACAAATGTGCTTTCACCCTATGGTATGAACTAGAATATTGAACATCACACCCATTGCATTTCCAAACATAACCACCACCACCTGGAAGCTGTCTTATCATTTCAACATACTGCCATAGAGGAGAATTTGCATTTGTTTTGAACTTTGGGTTTGGTTTAGCTATGGAGCCGGAGGTAGAACCCATTGACATTGTGATTCCTATGGCAATTTGTTTTGCAAACAACACATTCAAAATTTGAATGAAAACAAAATATAATAATTTTTAAAAAATTAAAACCTAGCTCTTTTGAATCTTGCACAATGTATACATTCATAGAAGAACAGAAAAAAAAAGATGCAAAACAAAGTTTCTGTTTGTAAAACAAAAACAAAAAGAATGAAAAAATGAGAAAAAAATGAGAAAAACATACCTTTTTGCAAAAATAATCTTCAACAATCTTTGTAGCAGCCAATGAACACTTGCAAATCTGTAGGAATGGCAATGCAATCGTTGTAGAAGCTTCAACAATCAATATTCAACTCCTTTTGTCAATCCAACAAGTTAAAATAAGAAGTCAGCCTCTTGGAATGAAAATGCTTGTTTGCAAAACAAATGAATGAAAATGAGGCAGTTTAGGTGTTTAACATGTTTTAGAGGTCACTTTTAGGGTTCCCATGGGCGTGGGTCAAAGTCAAAGGGAAGGAAACATTAAAAAAAAAAAAAAAAAATCACTTTTTGGCCCAGGCGGGTTCGCTTGGGTTCGCCTTGGGTTCGCCGGGTTACTCGGTTGAGTTCTTCACAGCGAACCAAGGCCAAAAAGGACCCCCGAGACCAGAAGGACGACGGGAATCGGCTACTTAGCTCTTATATGTTGTAATATGAACAACAATTCTCTTTACAATGAGGCCAATCTCATGGCTAATTATCAGCACCACTCTTGATGCAAATACAAGATAATAAACTCGTACTCCTTGATGATATCGAACTGCTGTAGATAAAATTCGCACTTGCAGATGAAATGGAACGAACTTGACTTGATGATGAGTGAATGAATGTGATCTTACATATATACAAATCGGTGGAGTAGACACACCCCTTCATGATGCAAGGTCGGCCACCAAAGGATATGTCTCAAATGAAATGGTGCGAATGTCAAGGAGGAGTCGGCCCAATAAAATATATTATACAAGTGAAGCGCCTCTTCACTAATCGAATGCAATAAATACATAGCCGAAGGCTATATGAAATTTATTGTTTATTAAATGCTTGACGCGGGAAGTATGAAACCCGATGCTATAACAGCAACAACACTCCCTCTTAGCTAGGGAGGAATACTTCCCGATATACAAGGTCATGGAGTCTCTCAACATGACACCCACAATGGCTACACCCATATGTGGAAAAGAGCACATCACGGAGTCACTCAACGTGACATCAACCATCATGGCTACTCCCATGTATGGCAAAACATATGTGCACAAGTGCCCATCACAGAATCACTCAACATGATGTCGTCATCTCATCATGACGTCCACCATGGCTACTCCAAGAGGGTGGATAAACACAAGTACAAGAAAATAATCATGGAGTCTCTCAATGTGATGTTGTCATGGAGTCACTCAACATGACATCCACCATGGCTACTCCAAGAGGGTGGAAACAAGGGCTTTCACCTCAAATTTCTCTCACAAAGAAAGATGCATTAACAAGGGCTTACACCTCAAATTTCTCTCACAGAGAAAGATGCATTAAAGCAAATCACAGAAGATCACTGATGCTGAGACTCCCTCTCAACTAGGGCTTCATTCTCCACAACTCCAAGCTTGTCTCGAAAGTGCACAAACTTCACTCTAGAGAGAGGCTTGGTGAGAATATCAGCCGTCTGCTCATCAGTACAAATGTATCTCAACTGGATAGCTTTCCTCAATACCATATCTCTGATGTAGTGGTATTTGATCTCAGCATGTTTAGTTCTGTCATGAAACACTGGATTGACATAAAGCTTCACACAACTTTGATTATCACAATGAATGACAATCGGCTCTAATGATTGTCCAAACAATCCTGCAAGGAGCTTATGAAGCCACACTGCTTCTCGAGCTGCTACACAAGCTACAATATACTCTGCCTCTATGGTGCTTAGTGCCACTGAAGACTACTTCCTGCTACACCAGGAAATCATCGCAGATCCCAAATTAAAGCAACAACCAGAGGTGCTCTTCCGATCAGCTACACTTCCTGCCCAATCAAAATAAAAATATCCTTGCAACTAAAGATCTACATTGGAAGTATATCTCAAGCCATATCCAACTGTACCACGCAAGTATCTCAGGATATGCTTCGCTGCAACTAGGTGTATTTTCCTTGGTTCACACATGAACTGACTAAGTGCACTCACTGCATAGCAAATATCTGGTCTAGTATTGACTAGATACATCAACGATCCAATCAACTGCCTATACATTGTAGGATCCACCAGATCTGAACTAGCTGCAAACTCATTTAGCTTCTTCAAATTGGTTTCCATCGGTGTAGACATGGATTTGCAATCCATCATGCCAAATCTCTTCAAGATGTCTATTGTATACTTCCCTTGACTCAGAATAATCTCATTAGGCCTTTGCCATACTTCTAAACCAAGGAAGTAATGCATGTCTCTAAGATCCTTCATCTCAAATTCAGAAGCTAACTTCTTGCATTTGATAATGAGATGTTCTTCTCTTGTAAGAAACAGATCATCAACATAAAGAACCAAGATTAATGCCTCACCATCAACTACCTTGAAGTACAAGTTTGAATCAGCATCATTCTTGGAGAAACCCAAGCTCATTAGGTAACGATCAATTCTCTCATACCAAGCACAAGGAGCCTACTTAAGGCCATACAAAGCTTTCTTCAATCTACAAACATGAGACTCCTTCCCATGAATTTCAAAGCCATCAGGTTGCTCAATGTATACCTCTTCTTCAATTACACCATTAAGGAAGGTTGTCTTCACGTCCATCTGATGTAACTTCCATCCTTTAGCTGCTGCAATAGCAATGATAGTCGTGATGGATGTATAACGAGCAACTGGAGCAAATGTTTCTTCATAGTCTATTCCCTCTTTTTGAGAGAACCCCCTAGCCACAAATCTAGCCTTGTACTTCTCAATGCTTCCATTTGCCGCATGCTTGATCTTGAAAAACCACTTAGAAGATACAACAAATTTCCCTTCTGGTCTAGGTACAATGTTCCAAACATCATTCTTGAGGATAAATTGATATTCTTCAGCCATAGCATCTCTCCATACTTGCTGACTTGATGCTTCCTCAACACTGGAAGGCTTAGATTCAATAATTTGGCTCATTAATGCAACATAGCTTGGAAACTTCTGTGGTTTTTTGCTTTATTTGAATGTTCCTCTAGGGGCTGCAAACTTTTCTGCCTCCTGCATTGTTTGCCTAGCCCATAGAGGTCTCTTTCGACCAATAACAATGTCTCTCAGTCCATCAGTTGGTTCGAACGACTCAACTGGATCGCCAACTTCTTCTGGTTTAGTAGTCTCCCTCTAAATCTCAGGAGTATGGTCAACTTCCATGTCCTGAGGAGTCTTATGGTCTTCATTATCTATCTCCATGTAAGAACCTTTAGATCTCTTGAATGTAACATCTTCTTCAAATGTAACATCCCTGCTGATCTCTATCTGTTTCTGGCCTGGAATGTAGATCCTGTATGCTTTTGAAGACTCACTGTAGCCCACAAATATTCCTTTCTTGCTAGAAGGTTCCAACTTAGTCCTTTTATCTTTAGGCACATGAACATACATAGGACAACCAAAGATTCTCAAGTGACTAATTTTAGGCTTCACACCTATAAAGGCTTCTTCAAGAGCCATGTTCTCCAAAATATGATGAGGGCTTCGATTTTGAACATATACTGTTGTTCTAGATGCTTCAGCCCAAAGGAAGGTTTGCAAGTCTTAATCATGGATCATGGCTTTAGTTGCTTCTACAATGGATCTGTTCTTCCTTTCTGCAACACCGTTTTGCTATGGATTGTATGGGACACAAAACTCCCTCTTAATCCCTGCCTTGATACAAAAGTTACGGAAGCCTCCAGAGATGTATTCTCCTCCGTTGTCAGATCTTAGAACTTTGATCCTCTTCCCGAACAAGTTCTCTACTTGAGCCTTAAATTCCTTGAATTTCTCAAGTACCTCTTCAGATTCTTTAGTCTTGAAGAAATAAATCCAAGTTTTTCTAGAGTAGTCATCAATGAAAATTACATAATACAAGAAACCACTCAAAGAAGCAATAGACATTGGACCACACAAATCAAAATGAACAAGATCTAGAATACATTTAGATCTACTCTCACTACTATGAAAGGGACCTTTAGTATTCTTACCCAAAGCGCATCCTCGACAAGTACCTTCATGCTCCTGGCTGAGTTTTGGAAGGCCAGTGACCATCTTCTCCATGGATGGGAGTGCTCTGAAATGAAGGTGAGCAAGTCTTCTATGCCAAAGCTCACATGAACTGGTTGAATCATGCAACAATGCCTGCAATGGTCGAGTGGAAAGTCTGTAGAGACTCTCTTGCTGAACACCAATCACTTGGGCAGTCTTGATGCTAGAGTTCTTCGGCCATGCAAGGACTTTTCCTTCAGAGAATGCAACTTGATATCCCTTGTCCTCCAAAGCTGAAATTGAAACAAGGTTCCGCTTGATGCTTGGTAGAAATAACACATCGTTCAATTGAAGAGAGATGCCGGAATCTTAGTGAAGAGAGGAGGTTCCAACATCTTTCACAGAATAGCATGCATCATCTCCAATTATGACTTGAATGCTTGTATCTCTCTCCACCAAATCTGAAAGATGTTCTCTGAATCCAGTAATGTGACGAGAAGTGCCACTATCAATCAACCATGTGTTGCTATCTGTAGGAACATTGCTTGATAAGGCAGAATAAAATAGAAATCCACTTGAATTGCCTCTTGAATCCTTCTGAGGAGAGACCTCACCCACATCCGCAATAGAAGCATGCTGTTTTGGTCTAGTTGGACAATCTTTCGCATAGTGACCAAACTTGTCACATTTGAAGCACTATTTATGGGAGAGATCCTCCTTCTTCTTTGATTCAGGAGCACCATCCGATCTTCTATCTCTGTTCCTCTTGAAGTTGCCTTTCTTCCCTTCTCTTCCTTTCCTCTTCGATGTATGAGCAGCAAGTACATGAATGTCTTCATTTTTAGAACTTTGCCCATTGCCTTTTGCTGCCAATCTTGATTCTTCTTGAATGCAATCTACTCTAAGTTGATCAAACTTTGGTAGTTTCGATCTTCCACTAATACTTTGGATAAATGGCTCCCAAGATTGAGGAGGACCATTAAGTGCCAACATGACCAAGTCCTTATTATCAACCATATGACCAATGGCACAAAGCTGATCTCTTAACTCGGTGATCTTCATGAAGAAGGAGATGTAGAATCTCCTTTTGCCATTTTGATGTGATGAAGCTGTTGCCTCAATGCAAGAGCTCTGCTTGTATTATTGATCTCATACAAGCCCTCCAAGGTCTTGAGCATTTCTCTTGCCATCTTCAACTTGGAGATGATAAGGCACAAGGTGATTCTTCACAGAATCAATGAAAATTTTCTTGGCCTTTGTGCCATTCTTCTTCCATTGTGACTTCTCATTCTCATTGGAAGGCTCAGGAACTTTGCTCTCCACGAACTCAGCAATCTCATTTTCTTCCAATGCAATCAAAATTCTAAACTTCCAAGAGGTGAAGTTGGAAGTGCCTTCAAGTCTATCTTCAACCTTGAGCCCATTCACCATTTTCGAAGATAAGATAGACACATGAAGATGAGAACAAGAGAAGAAGAGTACGCTGCTTATAGAAATCTGATCACGATCTTGCTTGAACCCGCTCTGATACCATGTTAGTTTTAGGATCAGAATTTAAATAAGCAGAATTAAAACAATTTCACACAGATTGACAGCATATACCCTGGGAAAACCCTCCAACTTGAGGGAGAAAAACCCAGCAAAAATATCTCTCTTATATATTGTAATATGAACAACAATTCTCTTTACAATGAGGCCAATCTCATGGCTAATTATTAGCACCACTCTTGATGCAAATACAAGATAATAAACTCGCACTCCTTGATGATATCGAACTGCTGTAGATAAAATTCGCACTTGCAGATGAAATGGAACGAACTTGACTTGATGATGAGTGAATGAATGTGATCTTACATATATACAAATCGGTGGAGTAGATGCACCCCTTCATGATGCAAGGTCGGCCACCAAAGGATATGTCTCAAATGAAATGGTGCGAATGTCAAGGAGGAGTCGGCCCAATAAAATATATTATACAAGTGAAGCGCCTCTTCACTAATCAAATGCAATAAATAAATAGCCAAAGGCTATATGAAATTTATTGTTTATTAAATGCTTGACGCGGGAAGTATGAAACCTGATGCTATAACAACAACAATAGTTTGATATGGCTACATTCTCTTATACATATTAGCAGCTTGGTTTACATCAAATTTATATGTTACCCACATGTTTTTGCCAATCTAAGGTGAGCATTGGGATTTCCATTCACAATTGAACAGCTATAGAAGGGAAGAGAGAGTGAATGGCAAAATTTTGGTGTTGCAAGAGGTGTAAGTGATTGTCTGTGGTTTAGTACAATGGGACGAAATAGAAGCTTCTAAGTAACAAGTAAACTAGAGAATGTGAATATTATCAATGGAGATTTTTGTTCAGTGGAACAATTAGTATTGGATTCTCTAGAGTGGCAACAATTTCCAGTGGTCATGAGGTGTGGAACCCATTGCTAAAACACTCCTTTACAGGATGTGCAAGAGATTATGTAAATGACAATATAATTTGAATGAGACTTGTAGTGGAACAGGGAAATTGAGCATTTTATATAACTAGTTCCTCAACAGATCATGTAATTACTTCCTTGGTTGGAGTAGTTAGGAAAGAAATGGCAAGATTAAGGAAGTCGGAACATTATAGGAAAATAGCAAATGGAAATCTAGAATGATAAATGTGTAGAACTTTCAGGAAATTCAAATATGGAAGAAAAACAATCAATCACTACATCAACTGCCTGCAAATAATAAGGCTGTAGTCCCTTAGCCACAAATATAAATTGGAGGCAGAAGCAATTACTAAGATCAGACAATAGAGAGGGAAGATTGATACAAAATGTTATTTAAAGAGAGCCAAGGGGAGTCACAAAATTGAGATTGTATGCTAGTACTTTCTGGTACTGAACCTATTTATTTGCATACTTGTTTCACTATTTATCCTCACTAAACACAAATCTTATGACATGATATGTCAAATTTATCTTTCTTCTCAGTCTCTGTAATCTAACTTCTCTAGCTATATAAAGTGGTCCTAAGAAATCCAGAGAACATTTAGGGCTAGTAACTACAGAGTTCAGATTATGTATGTACTAATTTTGAAATTTTTGTTCTGCTTTAGGGTACACTGAATCTGCATGTTACATTTCTGCCTTTATGCATGATATTCTTGATGTCAGGCAATTTACAACTTGATGCAGTCTCTCATTTCAAAATCTAAGATGGGGAAGCAGTAAGAATTTGATTGTGAAATCTCTGCATGTTGGCATGATTAGTTTTGTCATTCCTCTAACATTTGAATTGTGAATTGTGTGCTTAATGATTGCAAATTCCTCTTAATCCTGTCATTAAATGTAAATCCTCACATACTGTCTTGTTATAATTCCTGTTATTATGTTTAATGTTCTAATTTCATTCAGCTTTTCATGTATTGCATTGCCCTGAATCTCGAGTGAATGACTGACGAATAGGATAAACACTTTAAATTATTTATTAACTGTTAACAAGAGGAAAATATCAGCACTTATCTTTAAATATTTGAAGAGGCAGATTTCAACCGTACCTCTATTAATCTCGAGATAAATACATGTCTACACTTCTAACTTTTCAACCTGTATCTTCTTGACTAAGTATCATGTGTCAAGGTCATGATCTTATTTTTTTACTTATATTTGATGTGGAAGTCAGTGCCTAAATACTGTATTTGAACATGTGGTGTAGCCTTTTTAATACCTAACATATATTTGGACTTGTTTTACTTTTCAGATTATGCGCAAGCATGGAATTCCAGAGCCTTATGAAAAATTGAAGGAATTCACTCGGGGCCGTGCAGTAACAAGGGAAAGCATCCAGGAGTTTGTGCAAGGTTTAGAGTTGCCAAAAGAAATTAAAGAAAGGCTCTTACAGTTGACTCCACAAAGCTACATTGGAGATGCAGAGTCACTAGCAAAAATTGTTTGAGTGTTTAATACATCAGAAGCACCTAATCTTCAAGGAAGTAGCTGATTCATTATGAAGGTAATACAGAGAAGACACTAAATGAAATATTCTTGGAATCTAGTGTTGAAATTGTACATTTTCTATTTCATATCAAAAGTACTGTAGCAGTTATTTTATTCATAAAGGCCATGAAGTGCATGGTACAAAACCAGAGCTTTTGACATTGAAAGTTATATTCCGAGTTCTAAAACAAAGTTGCAATATAAACCATAGAGCAGTTAACAGAATCTACACCATGCAATATATACCAAAGTAGACACATCAGTATTTTATGATGAATAGCATATGAAACTTTTGCTAGCATGTAAATGTCTTGAAGAGGCATTTGGTCGAGATAACACTGACTCAAATTTCTTTGTTGGTCCATGGCTAAAGCTCCCACTTTTTGGCATTTGTAGCTGCAAGCTTCGTAAGAAACCTTTCCCTCTGTATGTTTATGCTCTCAGACTTCTGATGGGAAGATCTGTTTGCTTGAAAGGTCTGAATATATTTTTTTTTGTTGAAAGGAAGATTTATAATATGTTATTAGTCACATCCCCTAAAGGCACCCATTTTTAATTTGCTGTGGATAAATACACTGTTCAATTTGTCAATGGCAAGGTGCAAAATGATGCAAATCCTGCAGTTTGTGTGGGAAGTGTCACATTGGTAGTTCAATACAATATTCATCTTGAGTGTTCCAATGTCAACTTCAAGTTCATTAACATCATGGCTTGATTCTAGTATAAGCATGTAATCGATTGTTTTCTAGTGTAGCTATTAATTTTACTTGAGAACCCCTCTTCTAGAAGGACACCTTTGATATATAATTATTAATATACAATAGTATGGAATTTTTATTATGTAATCCAATTTCAATATAATGTTCTCAATAAACTAATTTGTAAATAATTTTCTAAGCTTAAGTCCTACACCCATCATTCACCTTTGATCATATAAAAATATAAATAAAAATTTCAGTCATGGTTGAACTATTTGATAAAATCATTGAAATAAATAATCAATCAAATGTGGAAATCATATATATGGTAAGGCCAATTGAGGAAAATAAAAAATAACAATGTTCAATATTAAAGGATGGTAGAGAAGGTAGGATGCAAATTGAAGGTTTGCAAGAGGAAATGCTTGCAACTTCATTTATCACGGTATGGGTTGTTGCTATTGTCCTTAAAAAGAAAAATCTATTTGATGTGTTTGACTCACCCAAGGATGGGGAAGGATAAGAAGGGCATGATGGGGGGCAAGAATAGAGCAAAGAAGAAGCAATAGCAAGCTAAGAATTTTGTGAGTCTTTTTAGCCCATGATTCCATTGAGTTTGGAGGGGTGCAGCTAGGGAAGAAATAGAGATGGAGCAAGTGTGGGTATTTTGCAAGAGAATATTAGAGAATAGGGAGCAATAAAGGTAGATGACGCTTCTTTTACTTACCTTTCTTATGTTTGCATTATTTGCTATTTTGATGGAATCCAACAAATTATATGCACCTATGAGGATCACATGACTATCAATGCTTCTGCCTCTTAAATTGTTGGTTCTTCTTAGGATGTTGGGTCCTCTCTCCCCATTCCCTCTAATGTTCCTAATGGTTGGTGCAACCCTAAAAATTCAGGCTTTTGAAACATCCCAAGCTAATTTTCTTGACCAAATTTATTTAATTCTTCCAATTCATGTAAGCAAACATTTCATCAAATAGTTGGTCAATATGTTGTTTAGGTTTTGTTGAATAGGTGTGACTAATACCCCTTAAGGTATTATGCCACCATTTCTCCTATATTTAAAGAGGTTCTCTCTCATTTGAGAGATATAAAATTTAGAGATTTTATATGAATTATATCACTACGCACATGAGGTATTATTGGCCATATGGAAGTATGAAGAAGTGTTCCCCAAGTTCGGTCTATATTATAATATACCATTATTGTAAGTGTTTTAATAAAATGATGGTTTATGGGGTTTTTCACCCAAAAGGGTTTTCCCCATGTATATCTTGTGTAATGTGTAAATTCCATGCTTGTATGATTCTCATTTTATTTATTTTATGTTTTGTTTATAATGATTAGTATCCTAAGATCCTAAATTCTAAGATGGCATCATAGCCAATTAAGCTATGTTAATCATCTTTTTAGGTTATACCTAAGTATCTACAAAATACTTCTAAAATCTAGTTGCTACATTCAAGGAAAGTATATTTCCCTTTGATGATTTAATATCTAAATTATTTGCATCAGCATGGTTTGTCTAAATTGACTATAAGGGTTGTAAGATATGTGAAAGGAATAGATTCATTTGAGAGCACTTATAATGCATTTCAATCTTATACAAGTTATTTCAATCCTCTAGTGATTTTATACCTCTTATTATTACTCTTTCAATATTATTAATTTTAGAATTTTAAAGTCCTTATTCTCCCATGATCAGGTTCAATGATGAGGAAAATGACAAATTTATGTATTGAATAATAACACCATTGAACATAAACATAAACTCTATGTTAACCTTTAGACTTTTGTAGATGCATTGTATCTATGTAAGTTATTTTGAATTTGAGTGTTATCACCAAACTATTGGCAATAAGTTCCAACCAACCAAATCATTGTTTTTGGACAACTATTCAACTGAGAAAAAATACACTATCAATCTCCAATTTTTTTTGGAAGTACATCTTATATTACATTAAAAATATAATTGCACTAGTTGAACAACATGATTACAAGGATAATTTCCATCTAAAAAAGCTAACATTTGAGTTTGCACCCCAAGAAGCAAAGCTTTGATTTTATTTTTTTTCAATTTTTGTTTAAGAAAAATAGAAAAATATTAAAAAAATTATTACTTCCCTCTATCAAATTAAGAAATTTCCTTTATAAAAAGATTCCCTACATCTTATATTTTGTAGTCAAAATTGATACTCATAACATATATCTATTTATTATTCTAAATACCTGACTACTCTATAAATGACAACTTTTATACATATCTTTCTCCTATATTACTTAAACTATTTTCTACTTCTCAGCCTATGCTTCACAATGTACTCCATGTAGCTTTGTTCATGCTTACCTTCACCATATACCCATGGTCTTTTACCTTTATTTCAATAGAGTGTTATTTTAAAAAGGTTGCGTCCTTTTAACTTTTTCAACCAGGCCTTATTCTTAAATGATTGTGTCATATTTTGAAAGGATATATCATTTGATTGTGACCTTCTGACTAAAAGACCTTTGCCTTCTTAGAATACATAAATGCTCGAAGGATTAACACAAATCCAAAATGTAAGGTTTCATATCTATGGCGAAATGAAGAAAACAATATTTCAATAAAATTGCCAACTTTCCTTTGTAATGTGACTACACCAGTTTCATAAGGTTTCTTGTATTGCTCCTCATGTACCATATCATGTCGCTACCTTTATACTATCATTAGTGACATGATCTTGCTTAGTTCTTATTTTTGGTGTGTAGACATCTAGCATTTGGGCTAGAAACAATTGATCAAGTGGAAGCAACATATACTTCAAAAGTTTGAGCAACATCTTCCACTTGGTGTAGATAGCTACCCTCGACTTTCATGAGAAGCCACATTCCCACCAAGCTTAGTAAGATGTGATGTTCAATGCATCGTAGAGTTTGGAGACTTGTAATCCTTCGATTCTATGACGGCTCTTAAGCTACACGGTGATGTTCAATCCCAAATATTACTCATGGTTTTTAGTTGCAATATGTAGCCAAGTTTGAGAGGCTAAAATTTTAAGGGAGGCAATGAATGGATTGAGATCTCATATTTCCCAAATGACATTTGCTAACCTAAATATGTTGAAATACCCCAGACTCCAAGTATGTAGATTTCCCAAATATTCTTGCAATGTTGTGGAGGTTTAATTCTTGTGGGATGATGACAAGTAATTATTACATGGGTGTAGATAGTAAAAAATTGGTTACAATAGCATTTTTATAGATCACAATCCATTGTAAGTTATAGTTTATATTTCTTTTTCATGTATGGAATCGTTTTGAGTTTGAGTATCTAGGTGCACACATGCAAACCTTCTATTGAGTGGTGTTAAGCATTCCATTCTAATTTGTTTATTCATATTGAACACAATAAGATTGACGAGCCATCTTCCACCCAATACAAATGTATTAGGCACACACATTTGATGTGTATGAAGAGAGGCTAATTCATTCAAATCAATTGTTAATGGAAGAAATTGATTATTTAAACTCTAAAGCTGATTCAATTTTAAATCTAAGAGTGGTTAAAAATTAAAAAATATGTAACAAACCAACAAAGTAGACTTTCAACATATTATATTGACACAACATATTATATCATATTGTACGAGTCATGGAAATGTGGTGAGGTGCTTGCATTTGCAAACACTCCTAGTAGAGGGTAATCATATGCAATTGAGTGGTTAGGATGTTGAAAGAGGTATTTCCAATCATTAACATGCAATTGTAAAACATTCTATATTTTCTTATTTAAATTATGGCATGTCTTTATATTGAAATGTAAGATATCATTAGATTAATTTCCTTTGAGAGATAAGAAGCTTTGTGGATAACTATTAAAAATATAACATCTAGACATTTCAATTTATTTCAACATTAATTTAAACAAACAAATATCATGCATACTTAATTATGATTTAGTCTATGTCTATCACACAATGACATTGCTAGTGGTATCAAAGACGCCATGTGACACACAATGTGGAATAATTATTTACTTCGAGAAGATAAAGGTAGGTACCATTCAAAATTTAAAATCTCCTCCAATGAATATTGATTAGTGGTTCTCATAGAATGTATATAAAGTTGAAACATGATATTGTGCATTATATTATTTTTCTAGTTTCATACTTATGATGAAGCTTCCATACTTTAGATATATACATTTAAGGTGGTACTCCTAAATCTATCATTCCTTGTTAAATACAAGATTATCACAAAAACTCATTCTTGAAGTTCACTTGCTACTTAGGCTTTTAAGCTTAAGGTTTGTAACATTTATTTTATATGAGTTTAGTTGCTCTTTCCATGTCTCTCTTAAAACATGTATTTCATTTATATACACTATGAAAAACTAGTTGTTGAATGACCCAATGAGGTAATTCATTTGGTTCATTTAGTTGTAAAGAGATTTATTTACAAATATGTGATACATTTTGTATCAATATGATCTTCATGTATCCTCTAAATTTCTTGGGTATAAGAAACACCTACTTATGTTAACATTTTTTATGGGCTTTAGGTATCATCTAAAATTATTAGGTGTAAATCACCTACTTATAATGGGTGGCTATCGCCCTCATAAATTGTTTGAGGAGCAAGCTTGGAAAGGATAGCTCACCTATTGCTCAATTTTTTAATGGATCATTATTATATTTTTAGTAGCATGACTATTTTTGTAACATCCTCCTTCTATAAAGAATTTACTTGGTTTTATTTACCATGCAGTAATAATTTATGATCATTAGAGAAATAGGAGAAATAGGATATCAAAAAAATTCTTTCAATAACAGAAGATGCAATTGCAAAACTAAATACACATATACATTTCATATCTTCTTATCATGCTTTTCAAACTAAAAAGAATAATCAATCTTTTTCCTTTTTGCATTTCAACATGAATGATTTCAATTAAATAAGATATAACTATAACATAAAGGTACAAGGTCAAAGTTCCCATATCTGGGTACTTTTTGTCTTTTAAGGCTCGACATGTCATCTACAAGAGGGAAAGCATCACCCAGGTGCTTTACCTATTCAAGTCTTTAGTATTAACCATGAGTATCTAATCTCCACTATGTACATACAATTACTACTAATGACTTACTGTCATCGACTGTTTTCACTTCGTCACAAACTGAAAGTACTAAAGAAATGTTCAACCATATATAATAAATAAATATTAACCTTAGGCTGAAGATTCCTTCTTATTATAGTCTCAGATGTTCAGTGTTTTAGCTTTGTTATAGAGTCCTTCCTCAAAAAGTGAAGGTTCACTAAGTAAATAACTCCTTTGGGTTAGTTCTTTCTTACTCGAGCACTTGAGTTACTTTCATGTAACTACCTAGGTCTTGGCTACAACCACTTGCTCGAGTTTTAACCCTAACCCTTGAGAGTGATTACTCTCAAGATATAAACTTTAAGCAAATCTTGACACAAAATGATAGCTTCTTAACCTTCCTGGTCATAATATAGTATAAATATTACATAGACAAAGTATGCACAGTAATGGTTAGATTTCCATTAAGAACATAACTTCCTTTAGGTTCTAGTCTTTCATGTATTTCATTGAAATCTTGTTTACTAAGGATAAAAACAATTGTAGCCCAATTGGTCCCATCTTTCAATAAATTCACGCAAATGTAAGTGTTTACTCACTAAGATTGTAATATGACTGGTTTGGTAAAATACCTCAAACATTGAATTCCCTTGTTACACATCTATAATGTCTAGGGTCTAGGCTACTACCTCTAATTCAAAAAAATTTACTTTACATGTACACCTTGACTTTCTAGTCATAACTCGATTGAGTTGGTTTAGTTTTATACTTTTTTTCGAACTCCCAAGTTACTCAACGTAACTACCTGGTCTTGGCAACTGCCACTAGTTCGAAGTTTACTAAACATAAGAGAGTGTCTACTCTCAGAATTAGATCCATGGCATTCTTTGACGAAAAAAGCAGATAACTTGACCTAACTGGCCATATTGCAATGTAAAAGAAATCACACACAAAATATCCCCTTTTGGTGGTTTTTACTAAATATAAAACCCTTGGGAGGGTTTAACCATTGAAAATAATAAAAAAAGTAAGAATCCATTTCAATATACCATTCCCATTCATAAAATCTTTCAATAAGAGGAAAACAAGAAAAAATATTCCTCAAACCAATAAGCATTCTCACAATATCTAGCACCTAGTTGTGCTTAAGGTTGCTCTACCAATTCTTTTCCTCTCAGTCTTACAAACTTGGCTCAAAACCCTCAAAGAAACAATGGCTCGGTAATTGCTTATCATATGTTCATTAAAGAACCTTATTTAATTATTTGCATTCAATAGAGGCTTTCAAATTGGCTAGAAAACAAGCCCTTTACTCTACGAATAAAAAGAGACTCATAATAAACAAGTGACTAGTCTCATAAATCTTTCTTAACTATTATCTTTGTAAAAGAGAGTTCATGAGTGTGAACACCCAATTTGACTTTAAGGAACAAATCTTTTCCATATACCCAAAATGACATGATATCTCAACATGAAAGTTTAAAAGAAGACTAGAAAAGATTCTTGCATGAGGAAGTCTACAAACACTACTATCTCATTGCTGGTTTCAAAACCAGTAACATTCAACATTTATTTATAACAAGGAATGACCTTTTTCCAAAATAAGGAAAAGTGAAGTGATAACTTTGCTTCAGCTGGTTATCGATTGAATATAGCTTGCAACAAAGGTGCACTTAGCCTACAGCTTGCGGAGCCAATTCACAACTCTTCCTCCCTTCTTTATGCACAAGAATGGTGATAAGAATCTACTTCAAATATAATACCCTCTCCCTTGTCAGCTTGTTGTTCCTGCTCTATGAACAAGAAATGTCTAAACTCTATTTTATCTCTGCCACAAGAAAATGAAACGCATAATAATGATAATCTCCTCTCACGGGTTTGACAACCCTTTTAAATCATCTCCCCATTTTATTGAAATGAGGGAAAAAAATCGAGACTGCTCTCAAATCAAAATACTGTCAATCACATTTCACTACAAAACATTACATTTTATTAGCATTATAAAGCCATTATTCCCCTATAAAACTATTTACGGGAATATAACTACCCGAACTAAATTTATTTATTAAATTAGCAGTAGTTTGTTAATTTATTTATTTAACTATATACTATATATGTCAAGTACTAAATTTCTAACACCCCCCTCAGTATTGACATAGCGAAAACAAGAAATTAGTAATATACACAATTAATTTGATCTTTCCTACTCCCGAAATCGGTGCTCCCAATCTTTGGCATCATAATTTTGTTCTGAAAAATCTTTCTCAGTACTATATACAATGCGATCTTGCCCAATAACTGTTTGTTCTGCCATTTCTCAAGCATTTTCAATCTTCCATCTGAGAGATGGATCAAGTGCTTGGAGTGCACTAGTTCATTGTTGTCTTGCATGGTTTCTCTTGTCAATATCCACACTCTTCTTTTGAATAAGGAACTGATGTGATAATGGAATCACAAATAATGATCTTATATAAATCTGAAGTAGGGGAAATATGTTGACGACAAATGAAAGAAACCCTCCTCGCATAATTGCAATAACCTTTAGCATGCTTCCTAAGATGATAACTCCAACAAGATTGAGGCCACCCAAAGTAATCATCCAATACTTCCAATATGAATATGGGCTCGATGAAATCAACCCAAGAACATAAACGATTGGTAGCAAAAAAATACAGCATTCACAGAATTGGTTTGGAAGCATAAAAATACAAAGTGCCTATGAAATTTAGCGCTTCAATACAGATTTAATATCACCCTAATACAAGATGTATAGGATAGATTTGTTGAAAAAGCTTTAGAGAATTTCATGTAAATGTAGTTGCAGGTGTATTGCTGAATCAAGTGGATGTAGCCCATTCAGTTTTCCATATATATATATATATATATATATATATTTAAAATTTTGGGATGATAACAATGGACATAATGGAATGTTTTCAACTATGGACAGAATGAATAAAATGGAGAGAAAGAGAAGGAATGCAAATGAATGATGGATTCAAAAGGATTTTGCAAATGGTCTACATTGCTCACCTGTTGATGAATGCAATGGAAGAAAACAATAGTAGTTGCACATGGTCCTCACTACAATACCATTGTAAACACCACTTTGGATGAAAACAAACGAATGGAAGGAGATCAGAGAGAGGTCTGAGAAGAAACCTGCTCTGATACCATAATAAAATGAGAGGAAAATTGAGATTGCTCTCGAATCAAAATACTATCAATCACATTCCACTGCAAAACATTACATTGTAATGGCATTATAAATCCATTATTCACGTATAAAACTATTTACGAAAATATATCTATCCGAACTAAATTTATTTATTAAATTAACAATAGTTTTTTAATTAATTTATTTAACTATATACTATATATGTCAAGTAGTAAAATTTCTAACACAATTCCTTTCAAAAATGCATTTTTTACTGAGGTTTAGCTGAGAGGTTTTGATAGCCAAATTCACTCTCTGTTTTTGCATAAAAAATAATGCCCAAATAATGCTATCTGATTCACTTTAATCATCGACCACTCAAGGAAAAATAGTCACTCATTCGGTTACCAAAGATATTGTAGTATCTTCCTCCCGAGATTACCACGACTTGGCTAAGAAATAGTTATAAAGGTAGTTATCTCACTACTCTTGTGTGGTGGAAGCCACAACTTTCTTCAAGGATGGATTTTGAATTACAAAATGCTAAATGATTTTTGCCACCTTTGTGGTGTTTCCACATAGCCTTACAAGGCTCGACATAGGTGGTAAAATAAATAAAAACTCATCTTTCAAAAGTAATCGAGCTCCTCTTTAAAAAGATTTGAGACTATACAACAAGCTCCATGACTAATTTAGTTGATTCAATTAATCACGTCAATATAAATTTTAATGCATTTAAAGATAAAACGATAATATCATTTTCATGCATGATCGATGTTTGAAAAAAGTCACGTCATTATATTGATGTATACGCCATATAAAATGAATTCATATATAACCAATGAGATCAACCTTACCATGTTTTCTTGGCTTGTTGATTAATATCAATAACATCAAATAACAACGTATATGATATAATGCTTAATATATATATATGGTTATACATATGTATATGTTATTTTCTTTTATCAAATACACACACACGAATATATAGATGCACTTACGTGAGCGTATATGTACATATGTCGATGTGTACCTTCACATACATACGTAAATATGCATCCATATAAGCATTTATACATATATGCATACATATGTGTTTCATGTGCACACACACACACATAAAAATAAAAGTCATTAAACCCCAAATTACCATAAACAAGCATAACAGAAAGAACACGACTCAACAGCCTTAGGTTTGACTTACCTTCAAACATGCTATTGACATCCCTAGACACTCATAGGTTTATGAAGTCAAACACTTGACTGACGCTAAGCTCAGATGACATTGCCAGAGAATTCGTAACTTTACCCTTCTCCCGGGTGATACTCCCCCTCTCTCTCTAGAGGGTGTTTAGATTGTTCCAACATTTTCACTCAAGAAACAAATGAGTAGTTAGCCATAAACCGTTGCATCATGATCATATCATTACATTTTCATCAATTTGCTTAAAAGTAGAATCATCACGTTGTATTTCATCATAATCATGTCATCAAATATCCATCAATAATCCATTTAAATGCAGTAACATAGCTTTGCACAAATTCATCATAATATTTAACTTTGAAGATGTCGCAGTCTCATGTTTCATCATAATAATTACTATAAAGTGAAAAGTAATTTTAGAAATCTAGGGTGGGGTGTAACAATTTTTTAAAAAAGAGACATGACAAATTTTTCATACTTATGTTTATTGACCAATATTTTATGATTATTGGTGAATGACAAATGCTTATAATTAATGATGGTCATTATTATTCCTATACCAAGAATCAAATTTACTAAATTATTGTGTTAGTGACTATTTTGGTGATTTCATTAATAGGAAATCTACCATAGATTATGTCTTCAAAATAAATGGTGCAAGTGCTCTTTAAATGGATGGCGTAAAACTTTTAAGAAAGCAATCTTCTATGTTTTTTTAAATCAAAGCCCAAAATACAAAAGTGGTTCCTAAATAATCAACATTGCTTTGAAGATTCATGAAAGAGCTACAAATGGATACTTGTAAAAGTACCACCTTACTATATGATAATTGGAGTTATTTTACTCTTACCAAATGATCTCATTTCCAAAGAGAAAAAAGAACATTGAAAATCATGGGCACCTCACTAAAATGAAAATACTCCATTTTAAAATTTCTCTCCAATTTTATTCAAGCGAAAGCATTCCATCATAAAAGTTCTCTCACTGCTATAAAAAATAAATATATTGAAATATTTACCATAACTTATCAAAACATCTGTGTAGTGCAAAATTCTCTAAAATAAAATCAATGCTTGGCCATAGGTGATGCTATTAAGGGGGAGTGTGCATGCCAATGGCACTTAGTGGCTAAATCCTAGATATAAGTCCTTCTAGCATAAGCAATTCCTAGTGGGAAAAACATAAGACCTATAGGCATTAGTAAGTCCTTTGGGCATATTTAAGCCCCAATAGGCATAACCAAGTCCTAATAGCCAAAGCATAAGACCTCTCAACATTAGCAAGTCCTTTAGCATTCCATGTATAAGTCCTACAAACATTTATTAAAATTCTTCTCTTTGTAAATCATCCATTTGTAAAAGCATTGTATTAAGTCCTACAAACACATTGTATTAATTCCTATGAGCACTATATAATGGACCTGGGGTGAGGCTAATTTGAGGAGACCTAGGCTCCAATAAAAATCTTTCTAATGCCTCATATATAGCACCATCTTTTAAAACATTGAGATAATAAATTATGACAAAGTGACTTTCATGTAGTCCAAAGTACATGGTCTTCATTTTGGCATACATTTGTGTCCCTATTTATCACTATCAAAGAAGACTTGCATTACTGGGGTACTTCATTTTTTTCTTTTATAGAAATTGACATGTGATGCCCCTATTAACATTAAGGGGAAGTGTTAGAGCATAATGTTATTTGGGGTCATACCCTTATAACATTTATATATTATTCTAATATAAGGTTATAAAACCTTATATATTATATGTTTATTAAGCATAACCCATTTGAAATAGTTATAGTCTAATAACTATTAGATTATTAAATTATTTATGAATGGTGGTTCTTGAATAGTTGTGAATAATACCCCTTTAGGTATTATGTCACCCTTTCTCCTATATTTAAGGAGGTTCTCTCTCATTTGAGATATATAGAATTTGGAGATTTTATAATGAATTATATCACTATGCACATGATGTTGGTATATGAAGCCTAATCAAACTCGGAGGTTAAATTTTCCCCACTTTTATCCGTGTGGTTTCCCCCAATTATTTAATGGGGTCAAGGGGCAGCGCCCCTTACAGGGGTTTGGGGGCAATGACCCCAAGACGGGGTTGGGTGTTATTTTTTCTATTGGACGACATAAAAAAACCCTATTTTGTAACCGACATAAGTCTTGATAAAAGGCTAAGGGTTTGGGTTTCTGTTGACATTGTATTGTAGCATTTCCAGTGGCATTGAGTTGCAAGGATTACTGGTTGTAATCGGTTCGATTTACTGGATAATAATATTGGACTCTCTATTGGTGGACGTAGCCCAAGTTTGGGTGAACCATGTTAAATATTGTTTGTCACTGTTATTATTTATGTGTTTTTCATTCCTCTGTTTAATCTTTATTTGCATTTAATTGATATTTTCTACGTACAATTCCTAACAAGTGGTATCAGAGCGGGCTGTGTTCAATTATTGTCTGCAAGAAAGTCTCATGGTTGAGTGGGAGTCTCACGATTAAGTGGGAGAAATGGCGGACGAGGGTAAATTGAAGGTAGATAAATTCAATGGGAAAAACTATCAATTATGGAAGATGCAAATGGAGGATTATCTCTATCAAGGATTTATGGAGGTCGAAGGAACAACCAAGAAATCGGGCAACAATGAGTGATGAGGAATGGAATCTTCCGGACGTAAAGGCACTGAGACACTTGATCCCTCGGCACAATCAATGGCATTCAATATTACAACAACAAAGACAACTCAAGAGTTGATGGAAACCCTGACAAAGTTATATGAAAATCCTTTCACTTCGAATAAGGTATTTCTTATGAAGCGTTTATTTAATATGAAAATGGTAGAAGGTGGGCAGTTGTTGATCATTTAAATGAGTTTAATATAGTACCAATAATTAACTTCCGTAAATGTAAACTTTGATGAAGAAGTTAGGGCTCTTTTGATTTTGTGTTCTTTTCCTAAAAGCTAGAATGGCTTGGTCATGGTTGTTAGTAATTTTGTTTTTGGTTCGAATACATTGAAATTTGATGATGTTGCTGGTGTTATTTTGAGCGAGGAAATTCGTAGGAAAAGCTCAAGTGGAACATCCACATCAGGCAGTGTTTTGAATGCAGAAAGTAGGGGAAGAACAAAGGAGAGAGGAAACAATTATGGAAGTAGTGGGAAGTCACGAGGAAAATCAAAGGATAAAAGGTCCCAATCTAGAGACAAGAGGGATTGCTAGTACTGTGGTAAGTCGGGTCATTTAAAGAAAGATTGTTGGTCTCAGAAAAATAAAGGAGACAAAAAGGAAGGCAATGAAGAGGAAAATGTGGTAAGTAATAAATATGATGAGGATTCTTTGATTCTTTCCCTTGATAATGCTGATGATTTTTGGGTGTTAGATTCAGGGGCTTCATTTCATGCTACACCCCATAGAATTTATTTTCTTGATTATGTCCAAGGGGATTTTGGGCTAGTTTATTTGGGAGATAATCAACCCTTGTTTTATTGTTGGAAAGGGAAGAATCAAGATTAAGTTGTAGAATGAGAATCATTGACTACTACATGAGGTAAGGCATGTTCCAAAGTTGAAAAGAAATTTAATTTCAGTAGGGCAACTAGATGATGAGGGTTGTGTTGTTACATTTAGTGATAAAAATTGCAAGGTTACAAAAAGTGCCTTAGTGGTACAAAAAGGTGTGAAAGTAGGCACCTTATATCTTTGTGAAAGTAGGCACCTTATATCTTTGTACATGTCATATTGTTCATTCTACTTTACCTATTGCAGATAAAAATCAATGTTCAAGAACAGTTGTTGCAGTTCAACAGGCAAAAAAACAGATAGTTGCTATGGATTTTGAATTAGTACTATGGAATAATAGACTTGGGCATATGAGTGCAACAGTTATGAAAGTACTTCATTCAAAGAATGTTTTACCAGGTCTAAAATGTGTTAATATGGATTTCTGTGAAAGTTGTGTGTATGGAAAATAAAAGAGAGTTAGTTTTCTCAAGGATGGGAAGCAAAAGAAATATGAGAAATTGGAGCTTGTGCATATAGATGTATGGGGACCGGCTCAAGTATCTTCTCTCAGTGGCTCTTAGTATTATGTCACTTTTATTGATGATGCAACAAGGTATGGATTTATTTCCTTAAGCAGAAATCTAGTGTATTTAAAATTTTTAAGAAATGGAGAAGCTTGGTTGAGAATGAGACAGGTAAAAAGCTAAAATGTCTTAGATCTGATAATGGTGGTGAGTATTGCAGCAAAGAGTTTGAAAATTATTGTTCCTCTAATGGTATTTGTAGGAAGAAAATAGTTCCAAGGACTCCACAGGAAAATGGAGTGGCTGAACGCATGAACAGAACAATAATGGAGCGTGCACGGACTATGAAATTGCATGTTGGGTTGCCTTTAAACATGTGAGCAGAGGCTATAAACACTGTTGTTTATTTAATCAATAGAGGTCCCTCTAATCCTTTGGGTTGTGGTATTCTAGAGGAAGCATGCATAGGAAAGAAGGTGAGTTATTATTTTCTCAAAACCTTCGGTTGTGAAGCATTTGCACATGTAGATCCTAAAAATAGAACCAAGCTTGATGCAAATTCAAAGAAATGTATATTTGTTGGATATGGCATTGATGAATTTGGTTATAGGCTTTGGGATTTTGAAAATCAAAAATTTGTGAGAAGCAAGGATTGTCATATTCAATGAGAAAGTGTTGTACAAAGATCAATTGTAGCAGCATGAGAAGAAAGAAAATGATTATGTAGTGTTGGATGATACACCAAACAATGATGTTTCAGTGGTTCCTCATGCTCCGCAACAACAACAACAACAAATACCACAAACTCCAGTGAATGTTAGACGATCTTCAAGGATAAGTAGACCTCCAAAAATATTTCCTCCCTCTTTGTATTCTATTTTGTTAACAAATGCTGGTGAACCTAAAGGGTATGATGAAGTTGTGCAGGTGGATACAAAGGCTCAGTGGGAGCATGCAATGGAAGAAGAAATGGACTCCTTACTAAAAAATTAGACTTGGGATTTATGCAAGTTGCCTGCAGGTAAAAAGGATTTACTAAACAAATGGGTTTATAGGCTGAAAGAGGAAGATGGAGGTAAGAACAAATTTAAAGTCGGGTTAGTTGTCAAAGGATTTGCACAGAAAAAAGGAATTGATTTTGCTAAAAAAAATTCTCCAGCTGTTAAGATGACTCCTATTCGTACTATTTTAAGTATTGTGGTTGTTGAAGATTTTCATTTGGAACAGCTAGATGTGAAAACTTCATTTCTCCATGGTGATTTGGAGGAGGAGATATATATGGAATAGCCCCAAGGATTTGAGGTCAAAGGCAAGGAGAAATTGGTGTGCAAATTGAAGAAGAGTTTATATGGCTTGAAACAAGCACCTCGACAATGGTACTTGAAATTTGATAGTTTTATGGCTGAGCAAGGCTACAACAGGTGTAATTTTCACCATTATGTTTATTTTAAGAGGTTGGATAATGATAGCTACATTAGTTTATGTTTATATGTTGATGACATGCTTGCAATGGGGTCTAACATGGATCACATAAGTGAGTTAAAATAACAGTTAGCAAAATCATTTGCTATGAAGGATCTGGGGGCAGCAAAACAAATCCTTGGTATGAGAATTTGTAGAGATATGAAGAACAGAAAATTGACTCTATCTCAGGCCGGTTATGTTGAGAAAGTGTTGCAGAGATTCCACATGGAGAATGCAAAAGTTGTCAGCACACCTTTGCCTATTCATTTGAAATTGACTAAGGAGATATGTCCAAAGACACAAGAGGAGGAAGATAACATGTCCAAGGTACCATATGCTTCAATTGTAGAAAGTTTAATGTACGCCATGGTATGCACAAGACAAAATATTACACATTTTGTAGGAGTTGTTAGCAAGTATATGAGTCATCCCGGTGTTGAGCATTGGAATGCAGTAAAATGGATTCTCAGGTATTTGAAAGGTACATCCAATAAACATTTATGTTTTGGGGGCTCTCATACTGATTTAGCAGGTTATTCAGACTCATTTTTGGCAGGGGATATTGATACTAGGCGGAGTACTACAGATTATGTCTTTACTGTAGGTGGGATAGCAGTAAGTTGAATCTCACAATTGCAAAAGGTGGTTGCTTTATCCACCACAGCGGAAAAGTATGTAGTTGCAACAAAGGAAAGCAAGGAGATGATATGGTTGTAATCTTTCATGGAAGAATTGGGAAAACAACAAGCCAACAGTTATTTGTTTATGGATAGCCAGAGTTCCATACATCTTGCAAAGAATTATGCCTTGCATTCAAAGACTAAACACATATAGTTGAGGTATCACTTCATTCGGTTGGTGTTGGATGAAGGGAAGTTAAGGTTGGAATAGATACATATAGATGACAATCCAATAGATATGTTTACAAAGGCAATGCCAAGGGAGAAGTTGAGCTCCTCTTCAGCTTTGGTTGGTCTTCAAGACTGAAAACAATAAAATCAGAACAACAGGGTCTAGGGTGCTTATTTCCAGTGGGAGCTACAGGGTCAACAGTGTTGTGATCAGTCTCCAAGTGGGAGATTTTTGGTATATGGAGCCTAATCAGACTCAGAGGTTAAATTTTCCACACTTTTATCAGCGCAATTTCTCCCCAATTATTTAATGAGGTCAAGGGGAAACACCCCTTGCGGGGGTTTGGGGGAAACTCCCCCAAGATAGGATTAGGTGTTATTTTTTCTATTCGCCAACATAAAAAAACCCTATTTTTGTAATTGATATAAGTCTTGATAAAAGCCTAAGGGTTTGGGTTTCTATTGACATTGTATTGTAGCATTTGTAGCAGTATTGAGTTGCAAGGATTATTGTTTGTAATCAGTTTGATTTACTGGATAATAATATTAGACTCTCTATTGGTGGACGTAGCCCAAGTTTGGGTGAATCATGTTAAATATTGTCGCTTGCTATTATTATTTCGGTGTTTTTCATTCCTTTGTTTAATCTTTATTTGCATTTAATTGATATTTTTTGCATACAATTCCTAACACATGAGGTATTGGCCATGTGGAAGCATGAAGAAGTGTTCCTCAAGTTCGGTCTATGTTATAATATACCATTATTGTAAATGTTTTAATAAAATTCCCATACGACAAATTCACTACCAGCAATTCACTGATGGAAAATTTACCGTCAATAATTCACCAAGGGAAAATTCACCGCCATGACAATTCACTACGCAAAAAATTAATTGTGTTGGCGTTTAAATTCACACCTCTGGTATGCATATTTGAAACGGACAGCTATGCACAGATAAACTACTCTTAAAATTAGGAGGGGAAGCTCCCTCTTGCTGATGGTGTTTGAAAGAAAGTAAACTAAAACTAAGTTGCCTATCTTTTTTATTAGCTTAGAGTACAAGGTTTATTAAACACAAATGCCATAGCTGAGATGTTTTGTTTTAAGACTTTCAACTACAACTAACTTAAACTAAAGACGTTCCTAACCTCTCAAGTAATATGCAGAGCGAGAGAAGCTAGAAATTAACAAGGTAGATTTTCTGACAAAATACTTCAATAATCTCTCTCTCAACAAACACCTACACACTTCACTGTAAGTTGAAATCAAGATCATAAAAGTAGAACATAAATAATAGAAATCTGAGATTTTGGATCAAGGAAAAGGGGGCTCATGATTTTATTACTCAAATCTCTAGAACAAAACTCTCTTCTAACATGCCTGGAACAAGAAATTGCAGCTAAAGAGGCTTGCAATCTTATTCTTACACACTAGAAATAACAATCGCATTAAATCCTTGTTGGCTAAAGAGGCTTAACAATTGCTATCACAACATAATTGAACAATACTTGAGTAACAAATAGAAGGCACAAGAGGCTAAGCGTTTTGTTCTCACTAGCACGGTTCTAACACAAAGTGAACTAACATTGAATAACAACTTGCTGGCTAAAAGAGACTCAACAATTTGCTATCACAATAACCGTTAAAGAAAACTAATGAGCAAAGGCTCTTATTTATAGACAAGCAGAGGAGTAGGGAACCCTAAAATCTCCTTGCTTTCACAACCTAGGGCTTGCTCAGCAAGCAAGCTTTATTACTAAATCTAGAAAGAAGATAACATCTAACACCTAAGAAAGCAGAAAAACGGGAAACGCCAACTATTACATTTTATCTTCTTTCTCTTCTCAAAGAATGGATAAGAATTATTCCAAGAATAGAAAGAAAGCGGGAAAGAAATCTTCTAGAAGAAAGTTGCTTTAAAGCTCGATCACATCCGCTAGAAAATTGGAAATTGTGTCCCGGTTCGGTGAATCTATGCCATCAATAGAAAAAAACCGCTTTTCTAGAATATCTTCACCATCTGCAACTGACCTAAGGAAATCTTCGACCTCATTGGCTGCTTTCAAACTTTGTTGACATCATGAAAGTGTGACTTTGCAGAGTCTTATATTTTTCTTTCATTCACTTTAGTACAATCTTCTTGTTGTATTTTTCCTTATGCATCTCCCATATCCTTTCACATTCACCCTTTGAGATAGTGACACTTTCAGGCCATGGGGGAATGGAAGAACACTTCTCGATCATATCAGGGCTTAGACTGCAAATGAATATGCCATCTACTGACTAGATCTCCCTTGTAGCCAGGTTGTAATGCTTGATGCAAGCGATTACGAACTCAAGACTCTGAACTGATATAGGGATGGACACT